>JAOVVF010000022.1:4833716-4851988 GCA_028565595.1 Duopalatinus emarginatus
CATCAGGGTTTTATATCTGATACGAGCTGCTACAGGAAGCCAGTGAAGGGTTCTCAGCAAGGGGGTGACATGGCTATGATGGCGATATGCTGGTATATATTGCGTAACGATAAAAGTCTATTGTTTAATATTATGCTCTAGGGTCTGTTTCGTTGGGTCGCAAAATACACACTTTACTGCACGTTAAAGCGCCGCACACACACAAACCTGTAGGAGCGCACATGGCACAGACATGAGAGGGACCCAGACCAACAAGCACAAAGCTCGTACCTAAAGGGTCTGTGTATCTTTTGATTTTCATTTCAGAAACCAGTAATAACAAATACAAATGGGGTACAAACCCCCATGTGGTCCTTTTATTTAAAAAGAATACTAAATTTGGTCATATGGCACAGTCCTATTCTCAGATAATGTTCCTTAAATCACCTCATTAACTTTAGACTTTTAATGATCAAATTTATAAATGAGTCACAAAGTCATATTATGACTGGCTACTAGCTGCTATGGAGTAAAACAGGATCAATATGTAGAACAGATTTTATCACAGAAAGGTATTTAAAAGCAGGGTAATTGGCGGTAGATTGTGCCTCAAGTAATTACATAACAAATCTGTGCCACCGCCGATTCTACTGAGGTTCGACATTTACCCAAAAAGCATGTGTGTTGCTGTGATTTTATTCTGTATATTACCTCACCATCTGAAATTAATCCTTGGTTATACTATTAAAGCTGCCATAAGTAAGTAATAAATAACTGAAAGTGTGCCATTATTGGAAAACAATCAACGACACAGCTTAATAAGGGTGTGTTTATACTTGATGTTCAGTTTCCTTAGATTAAACTAAACAACAACATAAAAATATGATTGATTGTTACATTTTACTCCTGGTTTGATTTGTGTTCACACTCAAATATATAATCACACCAAACCGACTTTTAAAAATGCTGCATATATGACGTCGATTTTTCCAGTCGTCAGAACATTACACCACGCTGGCCTTAATGCACTGTTACCTTCTCATAGCTACAGGTTTGTGCTCTGCTTTATATGCTTTAGAATACATTTGGAAACGGACCGAGACCTGCCCACTCATGCGGCCTCAGGCTGCTTAATTTGTGTGCACCAGGGTCCAACAGGAAGCGTTCACACTTACTGTAATGAACCACACTAATACAGCAATCACTCTTGGGGCTCAAAAGGAAGCGTTCACACTTACTGTAATGAATCACACTAACATAGCAATTGCACCAGGATTCAAAAGGAACCATTCACACTTGCCCTACAGACCACAGAGCGCTTATCACCTGTCCTGTGTTTGTTTCTAAGCTTGAGCCTAGTGTTGGTTACCATGGTTTCACTGACGTTCCAAACCCCAGGTTGTATGCCCTTTATGCACTTTAAATATAATCCCACTAAAAAAATAAATAGAGGAAAATTGTTCGTTTATGAATTCCACCTACACACATTTCATGACTGTTTGTGCAGTCAGTATATGTAAATAACTGTGCATCTTTTGGCGATTGCTGCCGTACATTTGTGGTGAAAGCAGTGCCATCGTTCTGCATGGGTACATAAAACGAAACACAGAACAGGGATATTTGAGGCTACAACAATTTGGTTCTCTTCCACCTCAAGTAGGAACAAATACGAGGGTGAGTCAAAAGTGATCCGAACTCTGACTGTAAAATTTATTTTAATCCACTTTCAGAAAGAACAAATACATAATTTGTACTGATATCTTCACCTCCTCATAACATGTGAATCTTCATCCTCTTGGCTTCATTCAGGGGACCAAATAGGTGATCGTCTGATGGGGCAAGATCACACCTGGATAGCAGTCCTCTATGTATTGTTTGAGTTTATGGCTTCAATTCTCTAGTGAACATCTTACTGTAACGAACACTGTTGATGAAAGTGAAAGCGAGATCTTTCAACCACTTTGCTGTGGAATTCACCTCCACATTTTACCCATCCGTGCAGTGAAACACACCCCCACACTAGTGAGAACTAAAGGCCAGTGAGCAGTCACTTTATCTGCAGCACCCTGAGAGCAGTTGGGGGTAAGGTGCCTTGCTCAAGGGCAGTTGAGTCTTCAGTCGGGTCTTGGCAGTTGCGGGGCTCAAACCAGGGACCTTCTTTTACCAAGGTCAGTTCCTTAACCCCAAGGCTAAGGCTGTCCCCAACTAATTGTTGAAACCTTTTCACTGCTTTTCTTTCATGCAAATCACAAGCCGGCATTTCATGTTGCACTGCGTTGATAAGACAAATAGCCAACAGGCGTTTGACTCATCCTCGTGTTTAGGAGCCAGATAAAGCAGGATGTTTTGCAGTGGAGAGAAAGTCCGCAGCATCCTGCTCGTCTCTCATCGGTTCATCACGACCATCGCTTTGCTTTCAATTTGCATAAAGTTCAACTTTGTTGCATCACTGACTCCACCCACTTCACATCGCCGGCGTTCACACCGCCCCGTCTGTGGAAATCACCGGCTCTCATTCAGCACGAAAAAGTGCCGGTCCCAGGATTACTGTCCTCAGGATTACTGTAACAAACCGCACCAGGGTTCGTTTTCATCGACCCGAAGCTGATAGTTCATGAACACACTTTAATTTCTCACAGGAAACCTGAATGTGCCTAATTTCTGACATTTTCCCTCCATTTTTCCCCTCATGTGACAATAACTAGGTACAGGGTTAACACAATAACAACAAGCAAAAGACAGTTTATCACCTGAAACATTAAACACATCATGAATATTTCAATTTAAACATATTTAATGTGTGGGGTTGAGTTTTCAGTTTTTTAAGTCAGCACTTTTGTGAATGGTTAGTTTCAGGTATTCATTTCTTTCCCACAATCCTTTGCGCGCAGCATACACACATACATATCTCTCTCTCTCTCTGTGTGTGTGTGTGTGTGTGTGTGTGTGTGTGTGTGTGCTGATTTGAGTGTCTCTATTGTGTATTATAAAGCACTGGAGAGAAGACAAACACTTCCCCACTTCATTAAAACCTCATTTGGGATCCAGATCCAAAATGGCGCCACAAATTAACGTGTGTTTTTTTTTTTTAAGTGTCATTTTCCTAACAATTCTCTGGTGTTTAATGTGATGTAATGTATATTATTTTAGCTTTAATCCTTGTTCAACAGCCTACAGTTTAAAAAGTAGGCTGCAAATCAGATAACTGTCCCGTAAATCAGGCAAAACTGTCGAAACCTACCGTGGCTTCCACCAGCTGGGCGGCCATGAAAAGGTTATTTACTTTACTTTCACCAAAATGACAATAAAAGGATAATAAACCGATTACACGCCGACACACCGGCCTCGCAACAGCTATCAGTATGACGCCAAGCAAAGCGGTGGCTGTGGCGAAATCCCAAAAACACTTCATTTCACAAATAGGTCACTACTACTAAGTAGAGAAGTCTATTAATTCATAACGGTGATGGAGTGCACTTAAATAGGGACGAATGTGAATTTGGGATTCAGCCACGACCACATGATTAAAACCTGCTGAGGTGGATAATTAAAAAAAAGATGTCACAAAAAGAGCATACTAGGCAACTTTAGGAATGCAGATACTTAAAAAAAAACTGTATTTATTTTAAAAAAGACAAATGATGAATTATTTAACAATATAGCTATAGACACTGCACTGTTGTGAACCTTGACCACTTCATTAACGCTACCTGGCGCATTAAGACGCATGGAAAACGTATTTAAATATGTTTATTCATTTTTATTTTAATGATACACACTTTAACCTTAAATACATATCCCCACCTTAGTGTGTATTTAATGAATTATTAAGAAATATCACTCCTTATTCTCATCCACACACGAGTCATTCTCAGGTTTCGCCAGCAGGTTGTGCTAAAGTTCTGTAAAACGCTTCAAAATGGCTCTTCCAAGGGTCGTTGCCATGACTCCCACTGTCTCCCGGGGCATTGGTGTATCCATGGAGACAGCTCTGTCCAGTGCAGTGTCCAGCAATTGTTGACCTTAGAAGCTGCCCTTTGACCCGAGGGTCAGTAGAAAAGGTCAAAGGGTCAGAACTAGCCAGAGGGCTCGGCACTTGGCTGATTGGCTGATCTTCTTAACGCACTAAAGCATCATCTAAATGATTAGAAGAAGCATTGAGCATTGAGTTTGCCATGCTGCAGAGTCCAGAGTCTAAAATGCAAAAGCAGAAGACGGTCATCATGTGCTGTTTAGGTCCATACAAAGAGGTCTAGGTTTGAGTGCGGAGCTTTCTGTTTCAACACGAACACATATTTAATAAGAAATCATGAATTATTTAGTAAAATTTTTACACCAAAGGTCACTTGATGAAAGACAAAGGCAGTCAAACTGCAAATACCTCCCTGAAGCAGACATATAAATAAAATATTCAATAATACATCTAGATTAGACCTAGTATTAGATAGGTGTTAAACACGATTCCATAACCCTGTGTTTACACACACGGACTTCCTATCAGCAAACACAGACAGCCTGGCTGCCAAGCGCATTTCAAAATGGCACCTACAGTGAGCGGAGTGTCCATCCCTGAGGGGGTGTGTATATCATTATGGATGGTAAAAGTCATGTGACCGAAGCCTTCTTCCTTCCAATAATTTATGCCCGTGGCAGATGGCTTGTCAATATCAATATATTAATTTAAAGGCGGGCCGTGCTCTGGAGAGAGCCGCGTGTTAGAGCTCGGAGATGGAGGAGGACGAGGGCAAAGAATGAAGATGGAGACGGAAAAAAAAAATGAAAACAAAGAATGCTGTTTAAGAAGTGCTTTCCTAGAAGATAACATTTGAATGGTTGATGCTTTGCGGTGTGATTAAACAGTAGATTAATAATGCTGACCAAAATGGACGGTCAATAGCCTAACAGCTGAAGGCTGCAGGGTGGATTTGAGAATGTCGAGCAGCCACTCATGACTAAACTGTACTGTTTATATGCTTAGTAAGCTCAACACTACACCAGGAGTGCCTGTGAGCTCATTATGGCAATTTATGATTGAATTCTTGATCTTTCTCACATAGTCCGTATGGCTGACGTCAATACGGCCCTTGTGTTACTGACAGGCCTGTGCACTTGAAGGGACTCTCGCTGTTTTTATGGCGCACTTCCTGAAACTGTGACAGAATTGCGGAATACCGATTTGACAGTAAAATTTTAAAGCTGTGTATCGAGCATATGTGATTTATTGGTAAGTACCCCGTTATTTAAAATAAGGGTTAGTACTCCTTGAACCCTCTTGACCCCTCGCTAAAATGCACCCTTTGAAGCACTGATAAACCATTTCCCACTTGTGACAGATCATAAACACGGCCGTCCAGTCTCGATAGCGAGCGCTTACGTAATCCTCCTCCTGGACAATTTTACACAAGGCCACTTTTCTCTTCCACCCCTGACCTCTGAACCTCGGGTTCACAGGTCTATTTGGGGAGAGGTGGCGAAAGTGAGAGGGTCATCCTCTTCTTCAGCGAGGGTGATTGATTTCATAAAGTGCCTCCTTACTGTTTTACAGAGTCCTGCAGCGTCGCAGGCTTTTGAGCTGAGAATAGTGAAAGGAAGACGATATTGGAAAAGGGAGAGAGAGGAGTGGACTCTTGATGGATGGATGGACAGACAGATGGATGGATGGACTGCTCAGAGAAATACAGTGTAGTTATGATCATATGTTATCCTCCTGTCAAAAAGTGATACATTCCAGCAGGGAAGAAAAATGTCTCTCACTGGCACCGATTTAATTTCACAGAGACTTACCGGTAGCTTGAAGTCCAGTGAGAGGAGTTAAAAGTAAAAAGAAAAAGATAAAATTAAATATGTCAATGCATCAGATCATCAAAGAGATGATCAGAGTGATGTGACTCAGAACCTCCTGCCTTATGACCTATGACCTCTGGTATATGGCCAGGACATTCACTATAAATGCAAACTGTAACATTGGATTTGACATTGTGGGACACCTAAAGCCCACACTCATTGCCTACATAGAAATATTCCTTTTCTTGTTTCTATAATTCTTTGATACACCACAAGATATATTTGTTAATACTGATATATATATATATATATATATATAGTGTTAGAAATATACAGAAAGAGAGAATTTTCTTCCCCTTACATCAATTACCCATGTTATTTCTATGGTAAATTTATGGTATGGTATTTATGGTAAATTCTACTATAACTACTAAGGTATCTTATTGTAACTATATTTATACCATGAATCTGCCATGTTTTATGTTTTTTCTATATTCGTTTATATTAACTACAATTAATATACACTGAAATTTCAGAAAAAATACAGTACACCAGTCTAATACATGGGAGCGTTGGACTGCAGACATACAAAAATATTCTGTAGGCAATGAACACCATACTTCCTGCAAAATGGTCCATAATTCTTTTGTTTTTCGAGGTGTATGATTTCCACAGCATGCTGAACGGCATCCCAGATGTGTTTGGTAGATGTTGAGATGTGGAAATGGCAAAACCCCAGACTCAAATGAATGTTCCACTAACCATAATATGGCAGTAGATGTGTGTGCAGCGTATTGTCTTGTTGGAAGAGACCAAACCAGGACATGAAGGACATGAAGATGTACCATAGGTCCCATGAAATGCCACCAAACCAAACCTAATACCATTATAGAGCCACCACCAGCCACTACAGTTTGTTTTACACTCTGTACCAGTTTTTCTGGCACTTCAGGTATATAGGTCACTGTGATTCTACCATGAGCTATTTAGGTATCTTATAGTAATTAAATACCAAATACGCAAAATTTGCTATAGTTTTACTATTGTACCATATGGTATATCATAATAACCATGTCATATTTTTTTCTGGCGAAAAAAAACAAACTGAATAACATGCAAGATCAACCCATAGTTAATTTCCATATAGGTCAAGATAACATGATGGTCATACAGAGTGGAAGTGATTCCCCGTAGTTTAATATGTAGTTCTATATATGACCTTTTGGTCGATCATAAATCCACTGATTAATTACTGGCACATCAGGAGTGTAGCTGGGGAGAGCTGTGGTACAGATACAGAGCACTGACAACAGGAGAAATGCAGTGCACCTGGAATAGCGCATTTGACGACAATTTCTTGGAGACACCTTGAGAAGTGAATATAATTGGAGTTTGGATTCCATTGTTTACAGATAAGCAGACTTTGAGCAAAGCAACGAAGCCTTCGAAACCTTACTCATCAAGTTACTATTGGCTCTCGAGTCTTAAAGCAATTCTGTCTGAATCAGAAGGGAGACATTATTGTCCCAGAAACATTGTTCTAAAAGCACGGCGAGATTAGCAACTCGGCCGTGCAATTCAGTGTGATAACTGAACAAAGAGCCGTTCTGTATGTGTACTATTTCAAATAAACAGAGGATCCGAAACCTTTTAAAGGAATACTACAGGGGTTTTGACATCATTTCTACCTGCAGCGTCTACAGCAAATGATATGAATTATTTATACGGTACACATATTGATAAAAGAAGTCACTTATAATACAATAATACAGGCAAATGTTGGGGCAGTTAATAAGTAAGAAATCAGAGCAGATATCAGACTGGGGGTGTTACAGTAATAAGTAGAAATCTATAATAGCGTTTCAAAGTGTTTTATTTCCTTTACAGAGCAATTTAGCAATGGGTGCAGTTTTTTAAAATCAAGAATGACATCATACATTTGACCTGTTTCTAGTTAAGTGAAAGTGAAGTGATTGGCCTACTTTGCTTGCACACAGAGGAATTTGACCTCTGCATTTAACCCAACTATGTAGACTAATACACAAACTACTGAACGTTCACACTAGGGGAGTTGGGGCAAACCTATCAATCGCACCCAGAGGGGTTAGGGGGAAGGGGGTAGGTCAGACTGGTTTCTTTAACCTCAAGCCACAGCTGCCATTTAATGTTGTAGATTATCTTTGTGAAAAATAGCACTTATCACTTATACCGATCAGCCATAACATAACACCACCTGCCAATTCAGCTCTGACTCATCAACGTATAGTTTTCACGAGACCTCTGAAGGTGCGCTGTGGTATCTGGCACCAAGACATTAGCAACAAATCCTTCTGTAGATCTTGTGTTCGATCAGACCAGACAGGCTAGCCATCACACTTCACACATATGCACATACAGTAAATGAGCCTTGGGTGCTCATGACCCTGTTGCTGGTTCACTGGTTATTGGACCACTTTTAATCTGTATTAATCACTGTATACTGGGAAGACCTGTGTTTTGGAGATGCGCTGACCCACATGCCTACCAATTTCAATTTGGTCATTGTCAAAGTAACTCATACGCAGAAAAGGGAACAGTCGGTTCACAAAGATGTGTTGGAAGTAGGAAAAATAGGTAAATGTAGGGAACTGAGTTGCAAACAACACGGTCGTGGCATCTTAAGCTCACTCATGTGTGCAGGGGGTGAAGGCAGGCCTGTCTGGGCTGAACCCACAGAAGCTCCACAAATGGATCTGTTAATAATGTCTTGGTGCCAGATACCTCAGAAACCTTCTTGGTCTTGTAGAGTCCATATGTAGGTAAGTCAGGGCTGTTTGTGCAGCTGTTTTGGCAGATGCTATTAATGTTATAGCTGATTGATGTGTATTATAACATTTCATGTATAAACTGTTCACTGACCGCTATTGATATTAATAGCAAAGAAAAGTCCAGCTTGTCAACCTACTGAGAAGTTACAGATTTTCCTCTGTTACAACGCTCTGACACTGGAGACTCCTTCAAAAAGAAAATCTCACTATATCAACAACTATTTATTTTATTGGCTAAATAACCTGTTTTCTATTTATTGTAATTCAAAATTAATTTATTATTAAGCTCTGATTAATCTTAATAATCCATACATGGCTACATATTTTGTTACCACAGAAACTCAAATGCATTAATATAAACCTGTGTTCTGCCTTGTGGCCAGAATTATTATCAATAATTTCTGCTGTTATAGGAAATGAATCAACAGCTTCTGACCACTCATCGTAGAGACTGTAGTATAAATGTCTACACAAAACATACTTTTGTTGAGTTTTTAATTTCACAATACAATAGTTTTTTTTTTGTCACATGTGAATTATTAGCAGGTATGAAAATGCAGCGTAATGTAAATTGACTGCTCCAAAGTTGTGAGTAACAACAAAATACATAAAAAGAAACACAGGAATACACATAACATTGGTGAGATTGGTGATGGTTCTATAATGGTGTGGGGTTTGTTTCGCTGGCATTCCATGGGACCCCTGGTACATCTACGAACCTCTCTGACAGGTGAACACTATGGTGCCTCCTTTCTGGAGTTACATTTATTTATGTTCTACAGTCATTCTGATGGCTTTGGCCTTCTCCAACAGGACAATACACCACCATGAATGTCTAGAGACACGAAATTATAGTTACAGGAACACATATCTGTGATGTCATGCAGCTTGCTGTGGAACCCAGAAATCCTACACCTCAGAATACAACAGAATTGTGGACTGTTCTGCAGGAAGTATGGTGTTCATTGCCTACAGAATATTTTATCTGTCAAGTCCATGCCACATGGGGGACATAGTAAGTATTAAACTAGTGTACTAGTAGTAGTAGGAAATATTTGCTAAGGTATGTAACAAATAGTGCAAGTGGAAATTGTCAAATATGCTTTGAGGATAAGATTATGGTTAGAATAGTGAAAGCTACATATTGTATTTGGAAATATGTCAGTAAGTATGCATAGTTTGTCCTTGTAGAGGTAGGACTGCTTGTTATATGGGAAGAATTAGTGTTTGAAATCTTCGGTTGGATTTCGTGTAATTATTTTTTTCTATTTAATAGAAATATATAAATATATATAATCACATAATATCATACAAAACATTCCATTCTAGGTTTTTCTTTTCCAGGTGAAGTTGAAATTCCAGATGTGACAAAAAACATCAGTCGTCCTTCAATGATGCTCACCTTGTATGGGTTCAGTCGCATCTGGCTAATGAAATACTCTTTGCTCATTAAGCTATTTGTACATTTTAAGGGCTGAAATGTTTACATGAACAGCCATGGCATGTTCCCCTCACTCCTCGCTGAAAATTCCAACTGAGATTGGAGAGCTGTTGCGTGTGTCTAATCAAGGACAAGAGATCGCACACAAAGAAACAAGCCACGCTGGCCTTATAACAGGAGACGTTTTCACACCGAAGTCAAGCATTCAAATCAATAATATTAACCATGCCTTTGCAGTCCTCATGAGGCTTCCCACCATTGTTAGGCAAGCTTCCTCTTGGCAGTCTGGCCTCCTCTGGTGAATGAGAGCTCTTCAATCAGTTTAGAAAACCATCATCCACTGCAGATACTGATTACTAACCGTGTTTTGCTCAAGAACTGCCATGATTTTGCAGTGCAAGTTTTGCAATGATTCTGAGCACCGAGGGCAAAGGTTCATTCGTTGAAGCAAGCAAACATCCGTTTGGCAACTCAAAAGGCGAGCTCTTTTTAAATGCTATTTCAAATGGCTGGAGAGTAATGGATCATCATTTTATTGGGTTAAAAAAGACATTATAGGTGATTGATGGCTCTGGCATGCCATACCGAAGCAGTCAGTCTGGAACATGAGACGGGTATGGCTCTTTTCTTTTGTGGATGTTAAAAACAGCACATCTGTCTTGGAATGAAGAATCGTATGTGAGGTGTTTGCCGTTTATTTTACACAATGCCAAGCCCATGAAAAGCCATCAGGGAAGGGAAAGCCGCCGACTGCAGCTGCGCCGTTTCAACGCCATCAGAGTCAACCAGAAGTATGAGTATTTTCCTGCTCCCTCTAATTCCAAAGATTATTTGTCATCTGCAGAGTAAAGGATTTTTAAAAGTCAACCTGCAGCCCACTGCCTCCCTCTCCTCCTCCCTCCCACCATCACCACCCCCCAATCCCCCTGACACTACCCGGCTGCGATCAATACCATATTGATCAACTCTCTCTATCGCTGGCCAGCCAGACTAATCACCTACACACAAGCTCAACACTCTCACTCTCATACTGTAAGAAAATAACACACACCCCATATATGCACACAGTCACACAGTATTCATACACACACATATCATCAAAACATGGAGATCTCTCTCCATGGCTCTGCATCTCTACATGCTATAAGTAATTAAGAGATTCGACTGGGTTCATTAGTAGATTCATTCCTGCATCTTTAAATAAAATTAGACAGAAATTTGGCAATTAAATGAAATTGAGGGTAGAAAAAGTTCAATTTGCCATTCTGTGCATTGTGAAGCAGCCTTCCTGGACTAAATGGCATGCTTTCCTCACCCAGCATTTCTGCTCCTCTCCATCTTCCTTTGTTCCCCCTCACAAAATCAATATGCCTGTGGAAAAAAAAAGGCAGCCATATTTCTCTTCCGGTTATGAGTGGAGATTTGAAGAGATACAGATGCTTGGAGAGTTAGAATTAGGTCGTCTTGAATATATAAAAAAAACACATGGAATGAATATTTCACTGCTTAATCAACACATTATTACTGTTTTCTGTGGACACAGTTGCAAGTTGCATGAGTGTTTGTTTAGCAACACCCTGGATGCTGGTGTGATGTTAATGTAATGTGATGACGCATATGTTCACTGAATGTTCCAAGGTATGCGCGCCGCGTTTTGTTTACACAGCCGTGAAGAAGGACAAGTGTGCTCAATCCAATTCCCATTGTCTTTGAGTACTCCCGCACCGATGTATTTCTAATTGACTCACCACCTCCAATATATCCCGCCTCCTCCATGCTGCCTGTCTTCACCTACCTTGGTTCTAACTGGCCAGCATTATTCATCTAAAGCAGGACGCTGGCTTTCGATTGGTCCGAGCTGATGAGCAGGCGGGTCTATTATGTTTTATCTTCTGGTATTAGTGGATCTATTAATCCCCATTGTGAATGCCAGCAGTGATGGCCCTGTGTGTCTGATTGCATACGGCTTGTTCCTTTGCGATAAGAGTGAATCTGTGCTCCCTATGCTGACCAGCCAGGCAAAATCAAATAAATCCCCAAGACCTCACTGGACATTTGGTGTGACCTCACCAAGTGCCTATGTCCTGAGGGCAGCTGCTTGGAGTGTTCACTTATAGAGGTCATTTGAACACAGACACACACTGATGGGTTTTTCTAGAGATGGATGTGAATAAAAGGCAATAAAACAGGTTAACGCTACCCACACTACACATTTTTATCACACCAATATCTCTAGCTATTGGACTGGTGTGTGCGTCAGAATTTCCCATCATGTAAATAGAAAGTATAGCCTGATAGCCATTTAGGTCATTAGTGTAACCTGTAAAAATTCAACAGCTTACAGCATGACGTCGTCGTCTAAATATTTACGAGAGAGCAAAGTGGGACATGCACAGGGGTTCTCCACTCGGCTCTCAGTTTCCATAGAGATTGTGGTTATTTCTGTCCTAATATAAATTTTGCACTCCATCTTTTGCTTCCTTTTGAGAGAAACACATCCAGGGCTGTACCCTCCTTTGAAACAGACGTGCGCACAGAAAAAAGCGAGATGGAGAAACAGTTAAAGACTGAAAGAAGGAGGGTAGCAGTTTGACATTTCGTGTTACTGTAGCCCAGAAATACTATTGTGTGTGAAGAATAGAGATCAGATACAGCAGGCTATGAAAGACCGGAGCTGACTCCCAGTAGAGATCAATACTCATTCTCGATATGCACATGCATAACACCCAGTGTGAACGTCTGAGCATGTGCCTGTCTGTGAATGCTGTATGTGGGTTTTTATAAATATGTGTATACATATACGCGTGTGAGTTTTTATTACGGAGAAATATAGCAAGTCTGGTTTAGGGTTTTAATAAGAGTGTATATGTAAACAAAAGAGTCAGGACTAAGTCTATGAACCTGTATCAGCATAAACATGGTGGCCTTTAGTCACCACATACATACAGATGAGGAAACTTTCTGACTCTTATATATAATAAATTACAATTTTTCCTATTGCACAACATGCACACTAGAGCATTTTTAGCAAACATAGGATCTGTCTCACACACACACACACACACACACACACATACCCCTCCCTGAAGAATTGATCGACTATTCCTTCTTAATCCATCTCTCCCTCTGTTTCTTAGCAACCAGTGCTCCAGTGAATTTAAAGGGTGGGCTGTTTTATTATTGTTTTTTTTCTTTTTACATTAAGATGCTCCTGCCGGCATGTTTTCTGCCCAATACAGTTTGGGCATTAATGCAAATTCCAAATGAGACATTGGGCAAACTGCAGAATTCCAAATGCAGTTGAGTTTAAGCCCAAGAGAGGACTTACTTACTGTACAATCTAAAGGAAGTCAATTGTGGTTTTTAATGCAATAACTGTAATGAACAGGAATAAAACATTAAGTGGTGAACTATAGCAGAAAGCCTCAAGAACATCTCACTAACTATATGTGACAAGCACACAACCAAGGAGTTTGAAATGAGGCCATTTTATTCTCATATTCTAAACCTAATTATTACTCTAATGCTTTAGAGTCCTAAAAAAGCAAGTATGTCAAACTTGTTTGAAACGCAACATAAGAAACTACTTTTAAGCTTGCGTTTAAGTTTTAAAATGATTTTCTTTCAGTGATTTGAATTATGGATCTGTCAGCCAGCGATGCAAGAAATAAACCAATATATTATGTTAAGGTGTTATTAACATGCACTCTAGCTTTCTGATACATTTATGATGTTATAAAATCCCATTTTTATTTTTTTAATATATTACTTTCTTTCATTTAAAGTGGTGAACTAGTCATTGTCTATTGTTTATTTGTTCATTTATTACAGTACTTGGCTTCCTGTTAACACAATATAAAGCTCTACAAAACATAGAAAAATATATATTTTTTATTTTTTAAATGCAAAACTAAACAACATAAACACAAATCTATGTCTATGCAGTCAAAGCTTACACCCAGGGAACTGCATTAGTTCACACAAGGTCTCTGAATCCTCTGAAGATGAATCAAAGTAACAAAACACAGTCCATTGTATGTAAATAGGAACCATTTGCGTATATATAAAGATAAAAACAACACATATCAATATGAATAAATAATAAGAATTAGATAACGTATACATGCACTCATGAGAAATAAATGTAGCAAACTACACTTTTTCTTGCTGTTGGTGTAAGACCACTTTTACTTGTGCGCCTCCAGGATATATCTATGACCTCGTGTATTACCTGGTGTACATTTAATGTATTTAACTTTAACTTAAATATGTATCAGTGGTCCTTAAGGTTCAGTTATATACTTTCATTTATTCCACACATTTCTAGGTGAAAGATACTTACTGAAGAGTAAAAAAGATGTACTCTTGATGGTACACCACCTTAGCAACAATAGAGACAAGGAGAAGTGTTTATTTCTCAGACTGTGCTTGTTAATGGTGTCATTTATCACATACATGGAAAGGCCAGGTAGGTGGTTTGTAAATGATTTAAACAAGAAAGCTTAAAATAACAAATTAATAATTATTTAGGTTAGCAAAACAGTGACTGTGGCCTATCAAAACATAATTAACACTGACTGCTAATAAATAATTGTTTTAGTCTTAATAGTATACCATTTGAAGTTAAAACACACATTAATAGCATGCAATAAAAATAAATAAATAAATAAATAAATAAATAAATATTGTACCTAGTAAACACAAAAACGTTCAAAAAGACTTGGAAAAGAAACGTCTTGGCAGATTTTTATGACTTGAGTGGAAGTTTTTAATAGGTCAATTGAAGAGGTATGGAAATGATACAACAATAAAAGAGTTCATGCTTAATAGTGACATATAATCTTCATTATATAATCAAGATCAAAATCAAGGACTGCCCAAGAGTGCCAACTCAGTGGACTTATTAAGTCCACTATTACATGTTAAGTGATAGATATTCTCTGTCTATTTCAGTCTTTATTTCAGTCAAAAAGACTTCATTTCATCTCTATAGCTAGAACTTTTTAAAGTTTATAGTCACACAGAATAAATTATATAAAACTATATTTTTCAGACATTTCACAAATTTTCACATTTGTTTCACATGATTTTATATTCCCAACATCATTTTTTAGAAACATTTTTTTCTTGCACGAGGTTTTGATTTTTTTCCCTTCCTTTTTACCTCCGGTCACACTTGTGATATCACGTGTTTGCACGTGTAATTTCAAGGTGTTACATGTTCAAATCGTGTGATCACACCACCACATTATTTATAAAAAATGTTGATGACATATCAGAATCAGAACAGATTTATTTGTTGACACACACAAGGAATTTGGTTCCTTAGTAAAACTAAATTTGATGAAATGTTGCTTGTGTGATTTGATCATTAGAAGGTTAACAGAAGGAGTATCTCGGTATGGGTTTAATAGCATATTGATCTCTTTTTGATGAAAAATAATCCGGACAAATCATGGACAATTTTTCATCTTTCATTACTAAATAAAGCTAAATCCTATAATTGATCCTATAAATGATCTGGAAATCTTAACCCGCTTTTTAGCCTATGTTCTCTGTCCTGTTGTTAATTGCTGGAAATCACTTAAACTATTAAGACACGAGGTTTAAAGTGCTTGTAAAATATCAGGCAACCCTGCCAGCCCGAGTTCATGACTCCAACCTTTGTCTTTTATTCTAACAGGACAGGGAGCTTCAAATCCGCACAATTCCATTGACTTAAAGAGATATTGATTTCTGATCGCATCGATGCAGGAGAGAGCAGCGCCTCTTCATCTTACCGCACACACATACACGCGCACGCACACACACACACACACACACACACACACACACACACACACACTGAAAAACCGTGGTTTTCCTCTCCATTTCATCACAACACTATTTACATAAATACCTGCCAAACTCCTTGCAATGTTTTATTCTTACACAAAATAGAGTGGTTTAATCACATTTAATTATTATTTTTATCTATATAGTTTTAGAATAATTTCCGTCTTTCGGGTGTAAAATGATCATAAAGTAAATTAATATATTCACAAGCATAAAAACAATATGTAAATAAAACAAATTCAATGTTAATTAGTTTGCTAGATTAGAGAGTATTAAAAACGGATTAATTTGTTTTATTTGATTCAACTGTTTATTCGGCCGGTTTATAAGAAAGCACAACAATAAAACATTTTTAAAAAAATAATATGACCTTAAAAATAATATCACCGCTAAAACAAATGAATAAACATGATATATACCGCTTAATAATAATAATAATAATACTAATAATAATAATAATAATATCTGCCTAAACCCGAGTTCTTACATGCACACCTTATTATATACAGAATATCTTAATACGTGTTTATAAGAAAACGCATTTTCCAGTAAAACAAACTAATTGTGTCAATTACAAAAAATAAAAATATATTGCTAAAGCTAATTAATAGGCTATAGACAACTGCATACTTTCAGAAAAAAAAATCAAAGTAACTTCAAATAAAAGCCACGTGAAAACACTAGAGTAGATCAGTCTAAAGGAATATCCATGTTGAGAAATTATTAGATGAAAAATGTGAAGCCCGTCAGTCTTGGCTTCCTTCTCAGGCATCAGTTTAGCTGATGATCTTCCTATAGGCTCTAATCAATAGTTCATCAATGCAACAGCTGCTCCACATTTCATCAATTCGAAAAAAGCATGAACAAATAAAAGATTGTGCTATATTCAGATTTATCGGCCGTGAAGCTGGTCGGAGGAAATTATGGAGTGCAAATGCTTTCGGGATTGCCAAGATTCCCTTAATTATAATGCATTTAATAAACACTTTTTTCCTCGGGCATAGCTATTTTTCTTTTCACTGTGCAGACTGGGTTGAATACACAGTCTAACGAAATCATAGACCTGTATCAAGACGTGATTAAAAAGAACTTCAACAACTCTTAAAAATTAAATTTGAGGTACTTAACAGTGAAGTGTGCAGTCCTTGAATTTTGGAAATGTATTTATTTGATAATAATAATAATAATAATAATAATAATAATAATAATAATAATAATAATAATAATAATAAAACAATATATTAATATATTATTATTATTATTATTATTATTATTATTATTATTATTATTAACAATAATAATAATTATATTATTATTATTATTATTAACAACAACAATAATAATAATAATACTTTTGAATGAAGATTATTCTTATATAAGCATAGCTATACATTTATGTTTATTCATACATTTACCTCTCCTGTTATAATGTAATTTTTCTATTAGTGTTGAACCTGCACCGACAACCTGCAAATATATATTTATCATTAACACATCCTGTTATAGTACAATAAATTTATTACTCTACAATTGTCTCATTTAGTTATTATATAAACAACTTTTGTATCCTGTTGTATGTGCTGTAACTGCACTTCTGTTCGGGCTCTAATCAAAAAAGTGTATATAGGCTAATAAATAACAGTTCCTATTAACTGCCTAATAATGCAGTCAAAAAGCAAGCTGAGTTTAATTTGATTTTGCAGTTTATATCATTATAAAACTGTCCTTGTTCAAAATGTGAAAGATGCTAAAACGTCTTATGAAGCGGGTCATTAACTCTATTTTAAATACTATATTATAATGCATATTGCATGATGCGTAATAAAAGACACTGTTGAATTAAGACCTGCACTGTTGAATTCATGCGCATTATTAATATACGTCGGGCCTCCTTAAAATCCTGTTAATACAAAACAGGACGTCTTGCAGGTAAGCAGGAGGAACAAAACAAAGATAAAAAGATTTTTTTTATAAAAACAAAGAAATAAATGTATTACGTGTATTTTTAGAGCATGCTAAATTCAAAGGCCCAATAGGAAATCAGCTGGATGTAAATGAACACTGGTGCGTCTGTCACTTTGATGAAACCTGTTCAATGCAAGGAACAAAATATTAGCACGCTGAAATTACACACTTTATTGTGTAACATACTTGTGCAAAAATAAACCACAGTGATGAATGAACACATGCAGTGTATAATCAACTGTAGACTATTTATTTGGGTTCGTTTAGACTCTATAATATTCTTTAGAGCTATAAACAGACAAATGGACGTTTTAGAAAGTTCATGCACGGATGTACGTTTTTAAAAAAAGTTTTAATTAGTTAGTTTTTAATGCAAAATAAAACAAATAAAGCTGACACAAATACAGCGTGCACACAGTCGAAACTTCTCTCACCCACCCACCCGTTTAAAGCTCAATGAG
>JAOVVF010000022.1:4872428-4874928 GCA_028565595.1 Duopalatinus emarginatus
CACACACACACACACACACACACACACACACACACACACACACACACACACACACACACACACACACACATTTACATTTTGCTCCCCAGGCTTCAGGCAATCACTCCCGACATAAAAAAGAGAAAAAAAATCGAACATTAAAGGACCACGTGATTTTAAAAGATTAAATCTATCTATCTATCTATCTATCTATCTATCTATCTATCTATCTATCTATCTATCTATCTATCTATCTAACATTATGTAGAATTATGAAGACAGCATTGGCCCCATCATTAAATTAGTATTATCCTAGTGTTTATACGTCATACTATCTATATCTTGCTAATATGATGTAGTCTTTCTCTCTAGAAATATACATATATGCTATAAACAAATAGTGATAAACTATGTATTTACAATTATTACATTCTATGGTTGTTAGCTACCCAGAAGTATCTTTATTCTAGAGCATGCTTAGATACTTAGATTGCCACAACGACTGAAAATGTATTTCTAAATGATGAAAGATATCAAATGTTTTGCATAAAATAAGGTTCACTAAGAATTTAGGTATGGGATAAACCCACTTAGTGTCAACAAAAAATTTTGGCACATGAACATTTGCATATTATACCACTATGAATACACCACTCTATATAAGTGAATTAGAAAGTTATTTTCTAAAACAAACAAACAAAAATACTACTAATAATTAAAATATGAAATTTAAATACCCAAATACATATAAATTCAGCTATAAAATATTACTGTACTGTTAAACCAGGGTTTACCAAGGCCTAGTCAATAATGTTTTCTTAAAAACAGGAGTCACACTGTACTTTTCTTGGTTGGCGCCATCAAGGAGATCTCTTGCTTGACCGATCCATATGTAGGTATTAGGGCACACCAGTGGTTCTTAAGGTCCAACAGATCAACATTAAAGGTACTAAAGTTGCACCCTTGATAGTACAACCGAGGGAAAGTACAGGTTGCTACCCTTATATGTCAGAGTCTGTATATAGATCCACCTCTGATTCCACCTGCCTTCACGCTGCAGCATGGTTTCTATTTCATTTCTCGTTCCTCATCAGCTCTGTGCACATGACCACACAGCAATCTATATTTTGATTTGCGGCTTTATTGGTATTTCTACTCAGTGTCTGTGACTCTCTTGTTCTCTGTGTGTTAGCCTGCAAAAGGAAGGAGCAAGAACAGCACAAAGACCGCAACCTGGCGCCCAAGAAGCAGCGGCTGGTCTTCACCGACCTGCAGCGGCGCACGCTCATCGCAATCTTCAAGGAGAACAAACGGCCCAGCAAAGAGATGCAGATCACCATTTCGCAACAGCTCGGACTGGAGCTCTCAACCGTGAGCAACTTCTTCATGAATGCCCGTCGTCGATGCGTGGACCGCTGGCACGAAGAGCCCAGCACCAGCCCTGGGCAGCCTGGCACCTCAGCCACCACATTCTCCAAGGCTTGAACATCCATTCAAACTCATACACTGAAACCTGCTCGGCTGGGCATGGCTGATACTGGATGCCCTGGTTGTTGGACACCAGACGCCCTCGACTGATGATAGGAGAGTCGGCGGGCACCTGTGTGTTTTTAGCCTGTGTGTTTTCATTTTAGATTCTGAAATACACTTTAGGATGCAATGAATGGAAGTTTTACTTTTTGATGACATTTCTGGTTTTCATGTCATTTTGCCCAAGAAGTCCTAAGGCCTGGTCTGAGGCGAGGCTTGATATTTAAGCCTTAAGCCTTCAGTTCTTTGTTGCCCTTCATTTTTCTTTTTGCACCAGGCAAACCAGGATTTGTTTTTGTCTCTTAACTAGGTAGTAACAAATAAGGGAGAGATGGCAATAAGTGTCCTGGTGCGTGGCCCTATACTTCTCTGTAATCAATCAGCAGTTCTGCTTGAAATCTGTAATCATACTCCTGTTGTTTTGTACAAATTTGATCTTTGATAATCAGAGCCGTGGTGACTGGCTGTGAGAATTTACACGAAAATGGAGTTTTGCGCGTTACAATCATGCCTCAGACGCGCCACTCGTCTAAATTCTCTGGCCACGTTTCCTGTCCCGATTTTCTCGATCGTGTCTCGGTTTTGTTCACTGCCAGCGTGGCGCCGTGCTCTCGCTTCAGCACAACGACAAAAGGGATGGGGAAAGAATCAATCAGTCCTCTGAGCCGGCGCCTACAGAATCATTTCTCTTCACGCCAAGGGGCCAGATGGAGAGCTCCATGATGCACAGAGCAACGGCGCCACCTCCTGGACATCAGCCAACATTCACTTTTTCTGTTCCTGCAGTCTAATTGTCTCACCAGTGTTATGGGGGCCAACCAAAGTTTCACAATGCCCAAATGCCAAATAATCTCTTACTTTTTTTTGTTGTTGTTTTTTTGCATGAGTTTTGATATTTGTATCCAAAGGATTTTTTTTCCTCTTTGATTTACCAAAGATAAAAAAGAAGAAACAATCATGAATCAGAGGGAGTAGGGTAGAGTTTCAGCTG
>JAOVVF010000022.1:4879928-4895307 GCA_028565595.1 Duopalatinus emarginatus
TCCATCGCATGCCTTCCTCCTTCCATCCACAGTATTCCTTGACATCACCTCTCACTCAGGGTATTGGGATTAAATGCCTGGAGGAACAATCACAGCACAGTGTATTATCACGGGAATTCGCTCATGGCCGTCACGCTGTTTCCATACGGGACAGAAATATCAGCTTTATTTTTCAAAGAAGTGCCTATGCTACATGCCCAGATGCTCATCCACTCTATCAGGTTTCTCTCTGTTTCTCACACCAGGTGGCACTATAGGCAAGGAATTGGCCCATATGAGAAACTGGAACTTGTACACAATGGCGCACAGCTTGTGACTCAACCATGCTTTTAGAGTCCTACTAATTAGAGCAGTGGATTTGGCATTAAGCTATTAAAGAAAGTCAATGAGAAAGAGAGAGAGACTGGTAGAGAGTATGATGAGACAAGTAAGACAGTCAGACACATGATCTTTGCACACGTGATCTGCACTACGAGAGTGCCTGTGGGAACCAAAGATTGTAGGACTGACAATCTAAACTAACCTATCGAACTCTCCATCTCTCCATTCATACATACTGCAGTGACCCAGGGGTGAATCCATAGTATACACAAGACACGGAACGTTGTCATTTTCTCGGTAGTCTCTTCTCTCGGTTTTAATCTCATTGGTACAGAGGGCCTGTACAGTTCCTTATGTTCACGTGTTGTGTCCTTTAAAGAAGGCAAAAACTGAGTAATAACTGGTACAGAGCATAAACGAACTAAAACGACTAGTATTGATACATAAATCGATTGTGTGTTTTTGGTTAATTAAATAAAGAAGCAATTGGAAAACAAAAGCTGTCGTCTCTGACTTTTCAGTTTCTCAGCATAGGCAAAAGAAATTAAAGGTGCAATATGTCAAGTGCTTCCAGACTTATAATGATATGTAGAAGAATTTTAAACATGCCTTACATCATTGTAACTAAGTACATTATTCAGAATGAACAAATATGTTTTAAAATGTAAAAATAATAAAAAGACGAAACTGTCTTTATTTGTAACATATACATTACAGCACAGAGAAATTCTTTTCTTCACATATCCCAGCTTGTTAGAAAGCTAGGGTCAGAGTGCAAGGTCAGCAACAATACAGCATCCCTGGAGCAGAGAGGGTTAAGGGTCTTGCTCAAGGCCAGCTTGGTGGTGACCTTCTGATCATCAAACCAGAGACATACCCACTGAGCCGCCACTGAAATCTTGCCAGAAAGACTTCCAGGGCATCTGGCTGAAACTAGAATTGTGCATTAGGTTTGGGATCCGGAAGGATGAAACAAAAAATAGATTTTACTAACATACATGCAAGAGCAAGAAGTCAGAAATGAAGCCCTCGGGACAAAGAAAGTTTGTTCATTAAGAGAAATGTGCAGAGCTTGATGCACAGGGCATTTACAGCCATCATTTATTCATCCATTCATTCATCCTCACTAACTGCCTGGTCAGAGATAGATGGATTTGAATGAAGGCGCTGTTTCACTGTTTTGATTGAGAAATGAAGCCAACTAATTACAGATCTAGAAGCACTGTGTGTGTGTATTAAATAAGAAACCAGTCAAAAGAGTAGATAAAGCTACATCTGGAATCATAGCTAGAATTCTATTTCTATATAGCTTGGTCTGCAGCCTTTTCTTTGTTCAATTATTTGTCAAAATAAAAATAATAATAAAAAATTGGACTTGTCCAAAAAACAATTAATTAGGTTGGTAAAGTGTCAGGCTTCATGCTGATGGAGATCTTCTCTAGGTGTTTCCATTGTGTGTCTGAAGCACAGATATATATAGATGTATAGATATACATTTGGATAGATAGATAGTAGACAGACAGACAGACAGACAGTTAGACAGATAGATAGATCAAACACCAAACGAGTCAATGAGAGAATAAACTGGCAAATTGTTCATGGGCGCAATGCACAAATGCATGTTCTTTACAAATCTTGGCACTATTTACAAGGGAAATTAACAGGCTGTCCAAGGGTATAAGACTTATTGCTAAGAAGCATTGTTACAACAAAGAAATAATCTAACAACCCCAAATTTCCTTACTTCGTGTGTGTGTGTGTGTGTATGTGTGTATAGCACTAAATAGACACAGATCATATCAGTAGTTCATAAAATTGCCATGAAACCTCTCAATACATTCATTATTTCAGGCTTATGTTTTTTTATTCTTTCTATTCCTGAAATGAGCTCATCTGAAATACTGCACCTTACCCCTAAGCAGGAAGTCAAACCGGAAAGGTGACCTTAGGTGGTGAAAAAGGAAAAAACCTTCAACAACTCATAACATCAACACACAACAACGACTGTACAATAATTAGCTGCTATGTGAGTTCATGTCTCAGTCATCCTCCCATCCGATTCATCCGTCAGGGTGAGTATATATGTATATGTGTATGTTGGTCCAAACGTCACATGCATACTCACACTAACACACATGACAAAAGACAACGAAGAGACAGTCAACAGTGTACAACATGCTTTTATGAATGCAATGTGATTTTTTCTTCTTCATAGGACAAACAGTAGAAAACACATATATGCTTAGAAAACACATTTTTGAGACTGGACTGAGCATGCACGGGGTTGGATGAAGCACAGGTAAACCCTTGACCTGTCCAAAGACTTAAACACAAACACACACACACATGAAGAACACATTTTTATAACATAGTTCAGTAAAAAAAAATGGAAAATAAAACAATGATACTTTATCTGTATCTGTAATACCTTTGTAATTGTGGCAGTGTGTGTGTGTGTGTGTGTGTGTGTGTGTGGCCATTTTTCATATCAGAAGAACTAAGTGGAAAAAAAAAATCAGAGACCAGAAAGCAAGATATTTTAAATCTATATGCAATTACATATTTTTTAAAAAAAACAGCCACTACTGGTGTAATGTGTGTCATTGTATAAAGCATTGTACTGCAATAAAACATGAAACTAACACCAAACCTGTTGGTCCCTGGAAGAGAAAAGACATAAACAAGTAAAAGTTCTGAAAATCAGTCAGGACTGTTTCTTTAATTAAAGCACATCACACCAGCAGGTAACCGTGCACACATATATGGCTCTTATTCATAAGGATTAATATCCTGGATGTTTTTTTTTTTTTTTATCATCCAACCCCGCAGTATGCTTTAAAGAGAAAAAAGTTTTACACAAGTACAAGTGTGTCTGGCAAGGTTTTTAAAGAGAGGCATGCATAGATCACATAGATCCTCTAGTCCACAAGAGAGATTTTTTTTTCAACAGTGTCATTCCTAATGTCTTAACAAGATTTTATTGGTTGTAAATACAAATCATTAACAAGAAGTGTGTCAGCAAAATCCATGGCATTTTAAATACTGATCACATGGCCTATCCTAATTCCAGTCGTTTTTTATTGTTCGATAAGGAAAAAAAATGAAAATGTTTCTAAATTGAATATTTTATTATGCTTTTGTAAAATTGAACCCAAACTGAAATTTAACCTATTACACATAAACATATCAGTGCTATTATTATTGTTTCATTTTTTAAAATCTAACAGTCATCATTTGCTCTGTGTAAAATAGTCTAGAGCATATGGCAGATAATAAGCTTGATGAATAATAAATTTACATAGTACAATGGGGAAAACATCATCCATGCTATTACACCTAGTCTCCTGCAGATGGCAGCAGAGTCGCATTTTTAATATCCTATGAGCCTGATTTGTGTAGTCTGTGTAGACCTTTAGTTATGTCTTATCTGCTTGTGTGTACACAATAAACTAGTCAAAGTAGTACCCAGCTGGTATCATGCTACAATTTTAACTGTAATTTAATTAGTTTGGATACGGTTTGGGATGTGGCCTTTTGTGAGCTGATTTTTGGTCAGGCTTAATAACAGCAACATAAAAAAAAAAATTTAAATGCTATTTTATAATACTCATTAAAGTAAAATGAGTCTCTTACTGACATCTACTGCCAAGAGATATACTGAGGGGGAAAACAACAAGGCAGGCACCACTGGCCCATCTCCACCACCCTGTTGCGTGCACGATAGTACCCGCAGAACTATGCCTGATTGAAGGTATGTGGTCAGGGAACCAGCCTTGTGACCGGAAGATCCCCGGTTTGATCACTGCACTATCAAGACACAACTGAAGTGCCCTGTAGCAATGCACCTATCCCCCAAACGATCCCCGGGCACAATGGATAGGGTTGCCCACTGCTCTGGGCAAGAGTGTTCACCCCCCCTAGTGTATGTGTGTTTCACTACACGGATAGGTTAAATGCTAGGGTAAATTTCTCTGTGTGTACAAAGACAGTGGTCAATGAGTCACTTCACCTCATCTTACAGAAGTACTTCATTAGCTTTACTGTAAAATTAGCATGGGCTCATCCAAAAAAGGTTCGTTTCAACGTTCCATTCTTGTTTCTATCTTAAAACTAACATGATTTTGTGATGCTACAGAGATTATTATTGCGATGATGTCTGGACACACCTCTGTCTTTGGGGAAATTAAGTTGTTTGCATGTGGGGATCTGAAAACCAGGGGTCTCCTGTTGTCTGCATCCGCATAAAGGAAAGTTCAGTCAAGAGCAGACTGTTGAGGGGGCGAGGGAGCGTTAGACCTACTTTCTGCAGCTCAGAGAGAAGAAAAACAGAAACGTTATACTATTCTCTGCGCAAACGAGACCCAAATGTGAGCGTGACGAAAATGTCCTGCAAATCCATAACTACTGCTGCTCAATCTGCTATAATAATATCTGAAGTATTAATTCTGCACACTCATAGGGGTCAAAGCTGCACATTTTGTATGTAATCTTATGATCAAAGGAAATATTAAAACTAATGAAATACTTAAAAGGGTACACTTATGTACACTGAAGTGCCAGTAAAACTGGTGCAACCAAGCCTATGTTAAATACATAGGCTGGTGGTGGCTCCATAATGGTATGGTGTTTTTTAGTTGGCATTCCAAACAACCCATGGGACATCTACAATCGTCTCTGATAGGTGACGCCTATGTGTGCCTCTTTTCTGATGAGTTACACGTCATGTCCGTGCATGTCCGGCATTCAGTTTAATGGGGTTGGCCTCTTTCAATAGGACAAAGCATCGCCACACATAATCTAGAGATGCCAAATTACGGTTAGAGGAACACTCGTCTGAATTTGGGGTTTTGCCATTCTCACCTAAGTCACCAGATTTTAACGATATCAAATCTCACATCTGGGATGCCATCGCGGTAGACACACAACAGGCTATAGAACACAGAAATCCTACACTTCAGAATACAACAGAATTGTAGACCGTACTGCAAGTCTTATGGTGCTCATTGGTTACAGAATATTTCTGCAAGCTCGTAGAGGCTTAAGGAGGATGTGCTAAGGTATTATACCGGTATACCCGTTTTTCTGGCACTTCAGTGTATAACAGAGGTAATTATTGGAATTAAACGGCTACTCTTCTTAAACAACGTTCCTCTGATTTCCACTTAAGTGATGAAATATTTTAAGCTCCATCCCTTTTTCATGCAATTGCTGCAAAGTGTGTGTCTGGGAGGCAGGTTTCAGAGCTTCAGTCCTCAGAGACAGAGAGAAAAAGAGATCGAGGGGGGAAAATGAGTCTATCTGTCTGTCTATCATCCATACAGCTGATACACTCAGCAGGGGGGGGGGGTAGAACAGAGGCAGTGACAGAAGTGGAGCAGCTCCACTGAATGTATTTGATGAGATCTGAAAACTGTCAAACACTGCCAGGAAGATATTGTTCCATCAGAAATGTCAGGCTTTTCTCTCTACATTGTTAAGAAACAACCCAAATGCTTTGTAGTTAAGTTTATAGTTAGAGTGAACGAATTTGTAGGCTGTTACATGATATTAGAGCTTAAATAAACGTAATAATACATGTTTTTTTAATGTCTCATCACGTCACTGCGGCATGCTAAAGATAGCTAACCTGTTCTCATAAACTCACTAAAAAACACGTTCATGCCACTTTTGAATCCCCATTCACGCCCAATCTGTCTGCATTTCACACCGCATTCTGTATTCTGAAGTGTAAACAGTAAATTGACAAGTTCGTGACAGATGCAGTGTCATCCAGCTGTTCCACTGGTGTCGCAAATGGGAAAACTACATCTGGATCTAAAGGGTTCATGTGACGCCACGAACGTATGGAGTCACGTCCCCGGCTGAGCCACCTTTCTCACTGTCCACCACCACACCACACCACACCACACCTAAACACAGTGACTGACTGCACAACTAGGAGCTAATGCTAACAAAAAGCTAATAAACTAGGAAACGAATCGGATTGGTCAACAACATCGAGTCACAGGCCACAAGGACAACACCGACGGTACGGATGACGAACACAATCCACCCTACTGCACTGCTGATGATGTCGGTGAGGTCTGAGAACATTAAGCTAGGTTTTTTAGATTAGCAAAATAAGGACGAGGGGGTGGGGCTGGCGAAAGAGTGATAAGTTTACCTAGAATTAGCATCCTACTCATGGCTTTTTGATTCGTTAATCTGTTCTCAACACCATGTTTTAGATAAAGGCTGCATTTTAAAAAAAAATTTAAAATGTAGACTGTTGTTGACAATGTAGATTATTGTAAGACTTCCATTCATTCATATTCAGTACCCATTGTATCCTGGGTCAGGGTCATGGTGGATCCTGTGTAGCAGTGGGCATGACATTTTTGGATGGTGCATCAGTCCATTGTAGCGCACCAAACACAATCGACACATCCACACATTCACACTTGGGGCAATGTAGCATAGCTAATCCACCTCCCAGTTTTGAGAGCTGGGAGGAAATCAGAGAACCTGGAGGAAACTCATTCACGCATCTACACAGAGACAATAACCTGAGCTCAGGATTGAGCCAGGGATCCGGGAGCTTGATTTTCAATCATATTTTACCCTCTTACCAAATCAAACAGCGTAGTGTTGAGAACAGATCATTCTTCAGGTTAACATTAACAACAGCAGAACAAACAGCAATTTTTAAAAAACATTAATAATAAAAGTACAAAACACATATGAACTAAACACATGAAAGGAGAAATACCTTCTACAGTCAAATACACATGGGTTAGATGGGTGTCAGGATTTTCATTTACATCCATGGTCTCCAGCCAGGGACCCCTCTCTCATTGAGACCCAGTCGGGGTACGGGAACAGGGATTAATGGGGGGATGACAACTGGGCAGGAGAAGCAGAGACATTCGCACACTGGCCGCCAAGAAACAAGTCAGAAAATAAACGGGATGATGATGATCAGCATCACAGCATCACCGATCACCCTTTCTTGTATATGCATGTATGTGTTGATATTTCTGCTGTCAGGATGGTATAGAAAATAATCTGAAACATCCATCAAGCAAGGACGTCGAATGAGTGATTAAGTCTGCATTAAATTTGTTCTTAGGGTGCCAACGTTAAAAAAGAACGGTTTTTGTATAACCGTTAAAAGAGTCATGCCTATGTTACATTATTAATCCAATAAAAAGTCTCAAAAGCAAATGGCAGTAAACCAGATTTTGTTTTTCTCATTATTGCACTTACTGCCAGCGACTGTGAAATAAACCCGAGCAGTAATTAGCATAATTAAATGAAAGTGCATGGTAAAGCTAAGGCAATAACCATGAGCACAACATTCTTCTCAATTAACATAGTCATTAATTAATTACATTAACCTGAAAACAAAGGTCTATACAGTAGCATAATAGAAAAATAAAACAAGCTCTGGTCTTATTATTTCCCCATTCCCTAAAATGCAAAAAAAGAAAACTCAAGTAGAAATCTTTTGTACATCGCACATCCTCCCTGCATAGTACTATGCGTCGTAAACAAATAAAGCTTTAACTGTATTGTGCGGATGTGGCTTTGTAATGGCTTAAGTGTACATTGTAGACATGTACGTACAGCAAGGGTCTGACATCGAACGGACCAGACGCCCGTAGCCTCCCCCCATTAAGGCGTACGGGTCGTCGGTGTGTGTGTGCTTAGGCCCGGCGGTGGGAAAGATATAAGAGAATATTCCATATCAACCCCCCACCAGCCTGGTATAAGCACTATACATCTACTAATAGTGCAGCCAGTACCCAAGGCTTGGCTTCCTAACCAGACCGTGAGGTCCTGGCTGCACGTTAGCTTATATCCACTATAGTACAATGCTGCTAATTAAATACCACTATGGTCTTAGCAGCAGTGCCCTCACAGTGTTGCGGCCAGTGTGCTTGTCCCAACTTACACAGCACCTAATCGCAGACATGACAGAAAGCCAAGCTTGTGGTTGAAGCTCATGATTCAATGGTTTTAGCCATTTGAGTGGTGAGTTGCTTTTTTTAGCTGTAGCATGATGGGTGTTTAATTTTTTTAAAAAATGGCAAATGCTATTTGTGCATTTTGTATTTTCTTAATTAGCATTTTTTTTTTCGGTAACATTGGTTGGTGGTCATATATCACTAAAGTGCTGTATAGATTTTGCATAACAAAATCATTAGCAATAGCAATGATAAAGCTTGTAACAATGGCAACCAACCATCCAAGCAAATATGGTTTAGTTAAAGGAAACTTATTATCTTAACAAATCCAACTGATTGAATTGAAATATCGACACCTTGTTGAATCACTTTAATCCCTAAAACGTCTTCTGATGTTACTGCGAGTCAGAGCTGTGTGTTTATGTTGGGTGTTTATGCCTCCCCCAGCGGGCCCCTGGCTGCGTTGTTTCATATCATTTTCATGTTAAACTTGCGGGTCCCTCCAGAGGTGGAACTGGTAGTGGGCCCCTCTGTCTTCCTGAATGAGTACTCTACTGTGAAGTTGTTCTTGCGTTGGCCCCTTCCACGGCTCCACACGAACAACAGCAGGAAACAGAAGAGTACCACACCCAGGAAGGTGATACAGCCCATGGCTGTTGACACCAGGATTGTGGTGAGGTCAAGTGTGAACTTAAGGAAGACACGTGTGTTGTTCAGGCCGGTGTCATTGAAGTCCACTGCATACAGAGAACGGTTGGCGAACAGAGCGGGATCCACCGGTTGTCCTTTCACCGTCAGTGTGGCAAAGTAGGTGTCATTGCCACCTGCGTTGCTGGCGATGCAGATATACGTGCCACTGTCAGTCACCTGGGCATATCGGATCTCCAAAGTTCCACCTGGCAAGACGGTGATCCTGCTGCTGCTTTTCGAGGTGATCTTTCGCCGCTGTGGTGAGATCCAGATGATGGCAGGTGCCGGTTCACCATCAGCACGACACAGGAAGGAAACCAACTGACCCTCACGCACTGTTAATTGTTGAAGCTTCCGGTTCCGAATCTTCGGCTTCTGGCAAGTGAAGTAGTCAAATAATGCAGAATCTGGAAAACTGCTCAGAATATTACCCTGAACCTCAGGTGGAGCAGCACATATTGGCATTTTCCCATCAAAGTTAAGAGTGCGTCTGCGTTGCAGAATCCAGAGAAGCCGGCAGTCGCAAGAAAGTGGATTTCCGTCTACTCGTAAAGTTTCAAGACTGTTGACAGAATGAAACGAGCTCTCCTCCAGTGTGACCAGCTCATTATTGGAGAGGTTCAGCACCCGAATCTGCCTCAGACCACCCAGAGCATGAGGCTCCACAGTTTGCAGGTTAGTGCTAACCATGTGTAGCTCTTTTAGCCTTATAAGATCCTTGAATGCCCATGGTTCCAGTACAGATATGGGGTTGTAGGAGAGATTTAGGGTTGTCAGGTAAACAAGGTTGCGGAAAGAGGCAGAAGGGACTGCAGTAATGTTGGTGTTAGTAATGGACAGCCAGGTCAAGTTTAGACCCTGGAAACTAAGGGGAGAGATGTATTCCAAGTATGGCCAATTGTCTACCTCTAGTCCTCGCAAAGCAGACATCTTGCGGAAGTTTTGGTCCTCAATTGTAGAGATGCTGAGGTGGCGTAATCGAAGGGTGACCAGGTTGCGCAGGTAGGATAGGGTTTGGCCAGTGATTGAAGTTAGGTTGCATCTTTCAATGGTTAAGTCTTCCAGACCCAGCAATCCTGAGAAAGCTTTATGGGAGATGTAGACCAAGTCATTGTCACCAACCTGCAAATTGTGAAAAACAGGTAAAGAATATTAATGTCAGATTAGGCGGACATTCATATCCAAAATATCATGAATAATTCATCTATTCTATTACTGAGCCATCAAATCTGTCCTTCTAACCTCAAGGTGTTTGAGACTGTGCAGGTCTTGAAAAGTATAATCCAACAGGATGACAATCTTGTTTTCACTCAGGTCCAGAGTAGTGAGGTTCGACAGGCGAGCAAAGGCGCCCATAGGCACCAGCTTCAGCTGGTTTCCACGAAGATGCAGTGTTCGAAGAGCCTGCAGACTGGCAAAGGCATTGGGCTCCAGGGTGGAAATGAGGTTCTCGCTGAGGTCCAGTTCTTCTAGCCGTGGATATGGTGCCAGATCTCCCGGTGACACCCAGCGTAACCGGTTCCGACTAAGGTCCAGCAGCCGGGTCTCTGTAGGAATACCCTCAGGAACACCCGACAGACGCTTTCGCTGGCAGGACACGGACCGGAGTTGAGCCACACAGTCACAGCGTGGCGGGCAGCTCTGGCACACCGGGGCGAAGGCCAACAGGGTGAGGCTCACACCCAGCCAGCCCAGGCCCCATAGGGCAGCCATGAGCACCCCACCACCTCACTCTTGAGGAATCAGTCTACCACACACCTATAGAGAACAGAGGAGAATGACACGAGATGAGTGGGGGGGTGTGTGTGCAATTACAACATACATGCACCCTGAAAAACATGTGACATTAGCATATAAATAGACCACATTCTGATTAGAACTGTTGATGTTATAGTGACAATATCTAGGACTTCATTTTCACACTTAAAAGCCAGGAATCCCATTAAGCAGTGGTTGATTCTGGATAAGAAACAAGTTATCAAATCTACTGAGTAATTCAAGCAGACAAGCCAATGCCTGGACACATTTCTGAAACACTTGCAGAAAGCCTGCGCATAATGTGTGTCTTTGTGTGCTTCGCATCCTGCCTGCACAGACTGTTATTTCGCTTTGAATAAATTAAAACCGGGTAGATAATGTGTGACCTTCTGATTCTGTAAAAAAAAAAAGTATATATTTGATGCACCAACTAAACAGCAAATAACACTGACCTAGAGGTAAAACAGGATTTAAAAGAGCTATTGTTTTATATAAAATACACTGTTTCTATTGCTCACACCTCTTGAAGTGGGCCAGCAAAAGGAATTGCTTTATTGATGAATTACCAGAGCTCCTCAGCACCTTATGTAGCAATTATGCTAAGTACAGAAGCCCCACAAGAGGTCAGAGCCATGTCCAATAGCACTTATAAGCATTTATATACATTGCATATGCAATCAGGAGCTGCAGTGATCAGTAAAGCAAGGCACGTTCACTTTCACTATGCACTACAGTGCCAGAAAACAGGTGGTATGGTACAGAGTTGGTGGTAGCTCCATAATGGCATAAGGTTTGTTTAGCTGGCATTCCATAGAAACCCTGGTACATCTACAAATGTTCATTACAATGTGTGCTTCCCATAGGTTACACCCATTCGTGTCCTACATGCATTTTGATGGGTTTGGCCACAAACATCTGGAGACACCAAATTATGGTAAGAGCAACACTTATCTGAGTTTGGGGCTTTGTCATTCCCACCTAAGTCACTAGATCTAAACATTACAGACACATCTGGGATGCCATGCAACGAGTTGTGGAACATAGAAACTTGGATTGAATTGTGGATTGTTCTGCAAGACGTATGGTATTCATTTCCTGCAGAATACTACCACATGCCCTGTGGAGGACCTACCAAGTTTTTCTGGCACTTCAGTGTATGTGTGCTTTAAGATGCTTACTGAGTACTGATGCCTATTAATCAGTGGCCACATATGGGCATGCATATGGGCATGCTTACAAACTGTGTAATAGTTAATTTATGCCCAGTGGATTTACTTACATGTGGTTTAACTAGGAGCTGATTAGAGTGAAAAAGTACATGAAAAATGATTGCAAGTAACAGCAATATTGCAATTTAACTGTAGACAATAAATGAAATCCTACACCTAAACTGCACAAAGCACATCATGCTTATAAAACTTTAAACAGGGCTTTCACATCCACCAAAACAGCAGACTAATTGGGAACAACAAAGAATAAAGTGTATTAAACAAAATAAATAATACATTTGATGAGTGTGTAGATCAGAGCCAATCAGAACTTTTCTTTCGGATTCAGTAGATGTGAGAGCCAATGAACGATAAAGCTGCTGTTTGTGTGCTTTGGCACCACTTAAAGTTGAATCACTCGGAGTCTCGTAGGGATTCCTGCCAGCCATGTGCTTCGTGTAATTGCTAAATCCAAGACTGGCTACAGCCCTCGCCGCCTCTCAGAGGGCTTCAGAGTTGTGCCAAGTTGTATCAGTACATTAAACCAACAATAAGTTCACCTTTTGGGGCCATTGAATTGGAAAGGTCTCAAAATGTCACTAGAAAAAAATTCTACTACAAAGTCCTACATCCCTCAACATATGTTCAACACTGCATGTAGAGCTTAATAATTAGCTCAGGAGTCAAAATAATCACGCTGGAGCTAGAAGTACCGCTCTGGTCCTCTGCAGCTAAGAAGTGGTTTCTGTTAAATGTTTGCGGCAGAACGTAACATCAGACAGTAAGAGTATAATTCCTGTATGCATGGTAATAAATGTTTCTTATGTCATAGTTGATTGTAACAAATTGTATGTTGTTTTCTGGATGAAACACTTTAAGTGCACAGACAGGTTTCACGTTTAGTAGGCGTTTCCATCATTATTGAGGTTCAGTGAGATTAGTTTGAAGATATTTTAATTAGAAATCTCAAAAGTTAAACACCCTTGTTTGTATTCCAATGGTTGTGAGTTTGTAATTGTATTGTAATTGTAATGATCCCACAGCATCTGTGGCTGGAAGCAAAGGGAGCCAAACCTGGTCATGGTGTCTGCATGGACTTCACAAGACCTCTGAAGGTGTTCTGTGGTATCTGGCACCAAAATGTTAGCAATAGATCCTTCTGTGAATCTTCTGTGTGATTAGACCAGACAGGTTAGCTTTCACCCCTTTAACACATCAGTGACCCTTGAGGGGCCCATGTCCCTGTTGTTGGTTCACTGGTTGTGCTTCCTTTGAGTACTTTTGGTAGGTATTAACTATCACAAACCAGGGACACCTTATCTAATCATCATAATTTGGTCGTTGACAAAGTCACTCTCCAATTTTTTGTATTTTTCCAATTTTTCCAAAGTTTACTTGCTGCCTAATATATCCTTCTTATGCTTGAAGGAAGCAAGTGTTACCCTTCACTCTTTCGTACTGGTAGCTGTTGTGTTATAGGAGAATATGGTGATGGATCGGCAGGTGGCCAAATGAGGGGTGAGATGAAAAGCTCTAGTTTTATTTGAAAGTGCCTTATTAAGGTGTCTGATTACACAGGCAAGCAAGAAAACAGCTATCACAGTGTCTACACTGAAAATGAACAATCCTTCACAGAGCTCAAGGACTGTACAAAAAGATATCAAGGTGTTCAGTGAAAAGGAAAAAAAAACATCTATACAAACAGACACATCTGATGTCTTTATGGCATATACCAGGTGCTCTTATCCACAGCACATTACAAAAGTGCTTAGTCAGAATAATGGGAATATTTAAAGCTAGTGCACGTAGACCAGAATTCGAAGTACTTGAAGCCAGAATACTGCCAGTAATGAGCCATACAGTACATACTACACCAATTATAAGCAAAACTAGTCATATAACCTGGAAGTACCACTAACCTATGCAAACCCTATGGATTAACCGAGACAGTAAATACAATGTCTGCTGTTATTCTCCCTCTGTTGTGTCTTTTTCTTTATGGGTACCAAACCTTTTCTCTCCACTACACTGAAGTGCCAGAGAAACTGTTACAGACGAGCCTATGCAAAATACATAGGCTGGCGGTGGCTCCATAACGGTATAGGGTTTGTTTATCTGGCATTCCATGGAACCCATGGTACATTTACAAATGTCTTTAACAGGTAAACACTACGTGCGCCTAGTGGTTAGGGAACCGATGTGTCACCGGAAGGTCCTGGGTTCGATCCCCGCCCAGGGCAAGACACGACTGAGGTGCCCTTGAGCAAGGCACCTAACTCCCCTAACTGCTCCCCGGGGCTGCCCCCGCTCCGGGCAAGTGTGTTCACTGCCCCCTAGTGTTCACTGGTGTATGTGTTTCACTGCATGGATGGGTTAAATGTGCAGGTCACATTCCTCTGTGTGCAAGCACAGTAGGCAAATAGTTCACTTTCATTCATTTATTCATTCATTTGACAAGTTACCCCTGTTTATGTCCTACATTCATTCTGATGGGTTTGGCCTCTTCCAACAGGACAATATGCCGCCACACATCCAGAGACGCCGAATTACGGTTAGAGGAACACTTGTCTGAGTTTGAAGCTTTGCCATTATTATCTAGGACACTAGATCTCAATGTTATCAAAGACATCTGGGATGGCATGCAATGCACTATGCAACACAGAAATGCTACACCTTGGAAAACAACAGAATTATAGACCGTTATGCAGTTAGTATTGTGTGGTTACTGCCTACAGCTTATTTCTGCAAGCTTGTGTAGTCCATGCCCCATGGGGGACCTACCAAGTATAAGGCTGGTGTACCAGTTTTTCTGGCACTTCAGAGTATGCTATGATACGATTGAGCTGTATGTGAGGTAACACCTGAGATGCTATTTGTCGTTTTCACACTACATTCTTTGTCATTTCAAACTAACACTAACACGTTAGCTAACTCCATCACAAAGAAAAAAAAATACCCACAGCATCTCACACGCCTTCAGCTCAGATGTACGTCATTGTCACTTACTCAAACACCACTGCAGGAGACTGTGAGAAATCGAGTGTATATGGTGAGTGAAGGGACGTCTGTCAAAGACCAATATCTTTAAAATAACTGTGCATTGATGCCTTGTATTCCTGAAGAGTTTTATAAACTTTGTCCTTTGTTCCACATTTACACATTGTGTATTCAGCTGCACTTTTATTAAAATGGCACTAGCACTGTCTGTCATGGTCACAGTGGGAGACACAGGATGCATTAGCAATCTTTGCTCTAGAGGACATGGGATAATTAACAGTAAAATATGAATACATTGGATTAGAAGACATCCAGAGATATAGCTATAACATTAACATACCAATTAATGATGAATCACCTTAATTAATAATCCTGGCTGAAGGTGAATTTAATTACATCCAGGGGAAAAAAAACTGGAACAGTTGTCACGGGACACTGAAATCATTTGTCATTATATAT
>JAOVVF010000022.1:4896335-4913339 GCA_028565595.1 Duopalatinus emarginatus
GATAATCAGTCATTGCCAGATGCAGATACTTGCTACAAGCAAGCTGTTAAGGTGGATTTGGAGTCTCTTGAGGCAGTGCTATAATCTGGGGTTGCCTTGATTGGTCAGGTCAAACCTCAGCAAGGTAACAGGCGTATTCTAAAAAGACAACAAACAGATTTATCAGGCTTAAATTGTGAAAGAGTGAATCAAGGATCACCAATAAGGTCCCAGCCAAATGTTAATGCAACTCTAGATAGAAGTAAACCAATATGAAGATAAACCATATTCATCCATAACAATAAAACCATAAAACCGCTGGCAGGTGAAATGAATAACATTGATTATCTTATATCAGTGACAGCTGCCAAGTGGTGGGATATATTACGCAGCAAGTAAAGAGTCAAATATCAAAGTTGTGTTAGAACCAGAAGAAAAGGGCAAGCATAAGAATCTGGGTGATTTTAACAAAGGCCAAACTGTGATGTCTAGACGACCGGGTCAGAGCATCTTCAAAACAGTAGGTATTGTGTGGTGTTCCTAGTATGTAATTATTAGCACCTACCAAAAGTGGTCGAAGGAAGGATAACTGATGAATCAGCAACAGGGTCATGGGTGCCCATGGCGCCTTGCCCATCTGGTCTGGTCACACATGGGTGTGTTGCTAATGTCCTGGTGCCAGATCTGAGATCTATTTTGGCAGCTGTTTAGGCAGGCAGTTTTAATGTTATGGCTGATCAATGTATATGTACACATATGCTGTAAAATGGAATATTTTGCAATGGGCTGTTACTGTTGCATGTCCATTTCTGAGCAAAAAGGAATTGCAGATTAAAACATTTCCTGGCCGAAACTTTCAGTGCGACCCTACTGATTAACACAATTCGCCTCAAGACAACCAATTGACTGCAGTCATCTGCAAATTAACTGAGAATGTGAATGCCAGGCATGGCATGTATTCTAGACAGTCATTATTCAAGATCCATTATTTAACATTTCCCCCTCCTCCAGGGAGAGAGAGACAGACAGATACAGACAGAGAGACAGGGAGAAAGGGACTCTCCCTTTGATGGCTCAGAACACAGGCTCCCAGTGAAGTCAGTCTTTACTTTGTCACCAATGCAGCAGACAGTTATAAATACACATTGATTTTTTTTTTTGGTCAGATCGTCTGGATTGTCAGACACACAGGCGGTGTGGTGTTCAGATACTCCTGGCTACCTCCATCCCATAATATTATCTCAAAAACAGACAAGAGACATACAAGAGAAGGACATGCATAACCCAACACAAACACATGGGCCAAAATTGAGATTTATGGACTATGTAAATGCAAAAGAGGCGTTTTTATTATAGAAACACAAGAATAGGGGCAATTTAATAATCTCCACACGTCAAGAGGTCTTTTGTGAACATGCTTCAGAAAATATATTCTGTTTGTCACCATAAGCCCTGTGAGTCACATTTACCCAAAAATAATTCAGCTACAAAAATACTCACCCAAATATGCATAGTCTGAGATGGCTTGAGATTTGGGAGGAGGAATTTGTTAACGCTATTTTAAAATCTTTCTGAAATCTGTTCCCTTACTAAAAATAGTTTTATACACCAGGGTTTGACTTTTGTTTTTCTCCCTAGCTTGTTCACCCAATTCAAAGAGTGGGAAACTTCGTAAAATAGTTGTTCCTGTGAATGCTCTTACATGAAAGCTACAGTAAAAACCATTACGGACCATGCAATGCCGGAGTATTGTGTCACATCAAATGCATGAAACAACCCAAGCACTGGCTTAGACATTTCTTGTGGCAGAATGAGGACGCAGCCGGTGTCTCAGCAGCCAGCATGTGACTGCATCAGTGGCAGTTGGAGACGATGAGGGACAGGTGTAATACTGTCAGTGCAAGTGCTCTTACAGTCCCTACAGTAATATTCTTCAATCTATTATACATTTCAGTAGTTACTTACAGTAACACAACCTGACTGGTTGAAAGGTGTTTTTTGCTTGGTAGTCTAAGTCAGCATCTCTCCACTGACTGATCTGGAGCACTGCCATTGTGCTTTTTTCTAACCATCGCATCTTTAAAAAAATACAAATATATAAATAGGGTGTATTTAAAAATTGACCTGCTATAGTTAGATGTTGAGGAAAGCTGCAAAATTAGTAGGTCAAACTCCAAACTATTGCTATGTCTATGCCAATTGTACTGTCTGAGGTTGTGATGGATGAAAATCCAAACAAAGTAGAACTGCTAAAAATGACCCTGCTGTTGCTAAGCTATACACTAACACAAATTCACAAGTGTTATTGAGTTCAGATGGATGTTGGGAACATTTGCTTCCGTTTTATCATGAGGATGTTGCATAGCAACAACACACTTCTGGTTGAACTTAGTAGTTTGTGTGATATATGTTTTTCCTTACCTTCCAAAAACTGCTATACAAAATCAATAAAGTACAAAATGAATTGCATTATTACTAGGATTTAGTTGCAGACACCACTTTCAGTGTTCTATCAATTATACCGCATATAACCTGTGCAGTGGCCTGCAAAAACCCAACAGATTATGTATTGATCCAAAAAACGCCCTGAATAACATGCAAAGTGATGCTACCACCACCATGCTTTACTGTAGCAAGGGAGTTCTCAGGGTGAAAAACACTGTTTTTTTTTGGCCCAAGGGCAAAATTTTTAGGCCAGATGTTTACTGAATCTTCAACTTTGGAACACACCAAACAAGAATTCATATGGCTTACCAGACTTTAATAAAGCTGTTCTAAATCCTACAGTTCAGCTTCTACAATATGAGCTGTGAATCTCATTAGCATATTCAAAGGTACCCTTTGACCTCCTAGTTGCATCTTTGACTTGTGATTTCAGTTCCAGGTTGTAACATGACAAATTGTGAAAAGGTTCAACGGGGTGAATATTAATACAAGTCCCATTTTTCCTACATATTTACTCCGTGACTTCAAGACTATTTAGAAACATATTATTAAAACCAGGTCAGTTTTATGCATAAGGCTTGTGTGTGCCCTTGTTTGTTCCTGAAGATCATGAAGGATAAAGGTCCTGCAGGCACTGATGTGCTCATGCATGAAGAAAGTGCACAGCCCTGGGATCAGTTCCCTGCACTGTGATTTATTCTGTGAGTCCAGAAACATCACACGGGCCAACACACAGCCATCACCACACAGACCAGCATGCCTAGTCTGCCCTCAGCCACAAGGACGAGAAAAAGAAGGCTTGGCCAGGGAATCACTTCATCATTCACAGCACAAATAGAGCAAGGAAGCCATGATGACAAGGGAAGGAGTGGAATGAGGGAGTGACAAAGAAAGGAGTGTGTGCTTAGGATTAGCACAAAAAAACATGCCACAGCTAAACTGCAGATGAAAACTTAGGAATTAATTAAATATTACATAACCTTCTGCTAAATAATCTGAACAGACAGCAGTTCCCTTGATTCTGATAGATCGTCAACATGGTATTAATTTACCATTTGTCCATCTTTCTGTGATGATTTGAAATGTTAAGCATCCATCTTAGACAATTTACAACTATAGTACACATGATTTTTTTCGTTAAATTGAAATCAGAAAAGAAACAAATACCCTAAACTTTCAATTTCTCAAATTAACAAAAAAAATCTTCAAATTTCTACAACTAAATACCAGGTCTCAGACACTGTAACAGATAATAGTCCCCCTTTAAATGTAAATAGCAATGATTTTTCACTTCAGCTAAGCCTTTAGCTAGCACACTAGAATAGCCAGCTAGCTGTTCACAGATTTGTGTAGCTAACAAGGCTAACAGTGCAAACACAGACTTTTGTAGCTAACTTATCTAAGAATGCAAACACTGATGAACCACAACACTCACAATCAGACAGGCGATTCAAAAGATTTCATGAAATTTAACAATAAGCCTCACTCAACAGATTAACCAGTTACATTACCATATCAGATTTGTGTAGCTAACTTAGCTATGAGTGCAAACACTGATAAACCACATCACTAACAATCAGCTAACGATATGTGATTTAAAAATGTAATGAAATCTTATAATAAACCCCACACAACACAGAATCCTTTCCTTTCATATAAGCTTTGTTTTTAGCTTGCAGACTAGAATTAGCTAAAAACTGATCGCTTACTAATATCAGACTTGTGTAGCTAACTTAGCTAGCAGCACAAACACTGATAAACCATAACACGTTTGATCAGACAGGCGATTTAAAAAAGGGACACAAGAGCAGAACATAAAATAATAAAAACATAAAGCATTATGGCTAATGCTAACAGGCTAAAGATTAGCTTTACTAAAATCCAAATAATAACCTTGAGCTGCTATTAGTTAGCTAGCTGGCTAGCTATTGGGTAGCTCTTTTTCCTGTGCAATTTTCTTTCATTAAAGCGAATTATTTCTATATTATACTAAATATTTCTATATCTGTTGTATAATCAGAGCACTTTATATTTTCTTTTCAGTACAGCTGTACTGAGCAGGTTAGATCTCTCTCCTAAATGCAACGCGTTGTGTAACTCAGGGGGGGAAATGTGCATTTGCTATGACTAATTTCTGTCCTCACACAAACCCACACTGATTACAAACACCCACCAAGCAGTAAATAATGGAGAGAGAAGGAGCGAAAGTAACCATGGGATAAAAGCCCCCTGCCTTAGAAACATGCAGAGTGTGTACACTGCTGTTTCAGTCACGCAAGCTTCACTGTTCATCTCTGTGATCATCATCTGCGGCTTTTACACATCACAGGATTAATACAGAACGCTGCCAGGGATGAGATGCAATCTGCAACTTTACCTTTTTTCATGGTCAGTAAATGAGAACAAATTTCAACTGGCTGTTTCATATTTAGGTCCAGAAAAATTACAGTCAAGTGTGCGGAGCTGAAACGTAAATGGACAAGTCACACCTCGAGCCATGAATACCCAGAAAGCAGCAGTCAGCAGAAGTGGAGTCACATTGTGGTCTGCAACTTTAATAACAAATCCAAAGCAATATTTTAGAATACAGAAACCCAATACTTTCCATTTGTTAAACTACAGCCAAAACACAACCTACATTGCAGCCGTGGCCTAGTGATTAGGGAACCAGTCTTGTGACCGGAAGGTTGCGGGTTTGAGCCCCACCCAGGGCAGGACATGACTGAGGTGCCCTTGAGCAAGGCACCTAACTCCCCTAACTGCTCCCTGGGCGCCGTGGTTTGGGGCTGCCCCCCGCTCCGGCCAAGTGTGTTCACTGTTCACTGGTGTGTGTGTGTGTGTGTGTGTTTCACTGCACGGATGGGTTAAATGCAGAAGTCACATTCCTTCCCATGCTCACCAAACAAAAAGACTGCTAGAAAAAGTACTGGACCTTTACCTATCAGGTACTGGAAGATGTTTGGAACAATGAGACTATTGTAGTATGTAAAGAATATAATAAAACAATAGTGGAAAAATAGGTATTTGTTTCTTGTTACACCAAATTATTGGTCATGTCTGGCTGTGGCTGATTTCTTTCAAGCCCAGATTGTACACACATGCAGCTAATTTCTGACAGTAATTACATAGAGCATAGTAACCCTAGATTTGTTGCCTAGTAGGGTTTAACAAATGCTTGCTGTCACACCCCTAACACATCAGCAGCAGCGATTGCTAAGGCGCATTTGTGGGTGTAGTTGACATAAATGAGGTGTTTACCTTCGGAATAATTCTCTATAAAGAAACTATAAGTAGACTACAGTACGTAATCATAATCATAGTAAAAATTACACAACAGTCGAACTGTGAGGTTTTGGTGAAAATGTTAACTGCAAGTAGAGCTTTTTTCCTGTTTTCCATGCTCGCTATTTAGAGGAGACACGGCATGATTACAGACTTGAAAAGCTTGACTCATTTGGAAAACATTTGGAAGCATGAATGGTTCTGCTAATCACTCTTTCAGTAAGCATACTCCTGTGTGTACGCATAATATTTTTACGCTTACGTGGGACCCCTGTGCTATACTTCTCACCCAGGGTGCCTTTTATAGTAGTATTGATAAGTTACTAAGGATTTATTTTTAGCTCACCATCTCATCACATATTTCAATGATGTGCTAAATGATTAGTTGCTGTTATACAGCAATGACCATTATCACAAAAAAGGTCAAAGTACTAAAAAATTATTATTGAACAATAATTACAGCCACAATATTCCAAAAATCTCGCACAAACATACAGATTAGGAAAGACCCGGTGAACATATCCCCAGGCATTATGTGGCAATATTTCAAAGTCAGACTGCGCAGTGGGAATACAGAGCCGCCTTGTCATAAAGCAGCATGGGCTCCCTGTATCTGCATTTATAACACAGAGTGACAAAAAAGTTCACAGAAAGAGCTGGAGTCGAAGAAGAGCTCAAATGACCCTGCTGTTCTAAATCAGGGCTTCATAGCTGTAGGGTAGTAAGGGTGAAGAGGCAGAAGTGAAAACGATTTTCACTTCCACTTGACAGGATTTCCTTACCACAGGCTTACATGTGCTTTTGCATCACCCCAGGATGCAAGCAGTCCCCTAATACACCTGCATATAAATAGAAAGAATATATTCAGCCTCGTATACAGTATACGTACAGATTAAAGTTGGTATAGTGGGTATAATTTAAGACACGCGCACAGGGTTACATAAGAAGCCTCCTTAGTCTAAGGGGACGCAATGTCCTGTCTTGTAATGTGAGTGTCATGGTGATAGTGACCCACGCATGTCTTCAAGTCATGAACACAAAGATGCCCACAGTCGTAAAGAACTGACACTAATGACATGCATGACTCTAACATACTTTGATAAATGTATAAAGCATGCATGGGTATGTAGTATGAGTGTTTGTGTGTGTGTGAGAGAGAGAGAGAGAGTGAATGTATTGCTCAACCTGTCAGTAATACTTAAAAAAGGAGCAAGTTGCATGCAGAGCATGAGCATGAAGTGGAAGCTAGACCAGGCAGATGCAGGGGAAAGGGGCTGAGCAGCTGTCTGAAAACCGACCATAATGCCACAGACTGTTTATTCTCAGTCTCTCGGGCAATTTAGGGCATGTACATGTGAGAAGATGTGAATAATTGCACATTTCGAGGTTCGTCTTTTGTAGCTAATTGAGACTGTGCAGACGATTTAATTACTACTTTATATTAATTAGTATTTGTATGAGATTGGGACCTTTTGTCTATTAAAATTATTATGAATATGTGTGAACAGGTGTTAGGGTATTCTTGTTGAATTCCAATTACTTGAAGACATCATTGCTTGAATCAGAGGTCAAATTCTTTAATATGTAACATCACTATCCTTATATAGTCAGTCAGTAAGTCATTTTCTTATTCACTTAGTCCGTCAGGGTTGTGGTTTGTCCATAGCCTACCCGGAATAACTGAGTGCAAGGCAGCCCTGGACAGGGTGCCAATCCATCTCAGAGTACCACACATACCTATTCAATTACACCAAGGGCAATTTAACATCTAATTCGCCTACCATGTGTTTTTGGGGGGAATGGAAGAATCTCAGCAACCGGGAAAAACCCACAAGGACACGGGGAGAACACACTCACAGACAGAGAACATACTGAGGATCGAACCCAAAACCCCAGGTCTCTGAAGTTACACACACTACCTGTGGTGCCACCATGCTACCCTTATTATATATTCATCCTAAAATATTCTTATTCTTATTAAGATTATTCTTATTTTCGTTTCATATTTCTGTGCACATTGTACATTAGATTGTTGGATTACCCTGTAAAAAAACTGGTATAGATTGGCGGTGGCTAAAAAGCTCTAGAAAGCACACTTGCATAATTGGGATGGGACACTTTGAAATACATGATTCTTGAAAAAGTGTAAAAGTAGTAAATATTCTGACAGGTGACAAATTAAACATGACTAGAGACACCAAATTATGGTCAGAAGCCACCAGATCTCAACATTATCGAACGCATCTGGGCTGCCATGCAACGTGCTGTGGAACACAGAAATACAACAGAATTGTCAAATGTGCAAGCACAGTGGTCAATGAGTCATTTCATTGTGGACCGTCCTGTCCATGCTCCATGGGGGACATACCAAGTATTAGTCTGGTGTACCAGTTTTCACTACAGTGTACAATAAATGGAGTCTCACAAGCTACGGTAAGTAGTTTGGGACCTTTGGCCAAGAACCACCTACGTTTACAGTTTAAAAAAAACTTGAAAATCTCTAATATAGATGTGATGCTGTGAGTTTTTCAACCCAGTTAAGCAAGCCAACTGTACCTTTGCCAAGTGCTGCTAGCAGGACAGCATAACACACACAGAGGAAATCGCTGTTTACACTCTTCTCCATACATGACCTCATAGATAGTAGTGATGGGACGATCCACATTTTTTAAAGTTCCCAGTTCAATTTCCATTTCGATACACAACTGCCAATACAAACACAGATTCCAATACAAGAACAATAATATTTTCATTATTATTTAATTATAATAATATAATATATTATTATATATTATTAGTATTAGTGCCAGCAATACTGGAACATTACCAGTACATTACCTGAGCATGGGCAGCCATGGCTCAAGGTGACCGGAAGGTTGTCGGTTTGATCCCCCATACCAACAAGACACAACAGAACTGCCCTTAAGTGAGGTACATAACCCCCCAGCTGTTCTCCAGATGCTGTGGATTGGGGCTGCCCCCTGCTCTGGACAAGTGCGTGTGTGTGTGTGTGTGTGTGTGTGTGTATTTTACTGAACGGATGTGTTAAACGCAGAGGTCTAATTTCTTTGTGTGCAAGAGCAGGTTAATTACTTTACTCTACTTCATTTCACATTATTGTGTATTCACAAATACTGAGAGCTCTGATATGAAAAGGAAAAAGAAGACAAAAACAAGGTACCTCTGTAATATTGACAGTGTCTTATTGGTAATTTACTGCACAAACAAAAAATAGCCAAAACAAATTGCAACAGTTGGCTGTCAATGCAGTCTGACTGAGGACTAATGTGAACCGATCCAGTACCAGACAGGGTGCAGCGAGACTTGTGGCATGATTAACCGAGCCTCTAGGAGTTATTAATCTGATGGGGTAGAGGGCTAACAGGATGTTGCTATAGGGAATTGAATTGGTACGTGGCCCGAATGCCTCACCTCTGCTCTTGTGAGCCGTGTAAAGACTGCAAAATGTGCAGCAGAGAGGAACATGATGAATGCGCTGAACAAATGCTCAGATGTGCAATATAACTGGGCTCGTTTGAGCCTTTTAGTTATTTTAATGGTTTAGGCACTTTGGGGATCTTCAGTACTCAAAAGCACTTACAATTAAAATATTGTTTTGTGAGGACCTGCAGTTAACAATCTTATAACCGCTTCATGAGCCTGTGTACTGAGCATCCTGTTTATCATAGAGAGCACCGGTATCAGTGCAACTGCCAGGTTTGAATTCGTTTTAGCAAGCTGTGTGTAGTGGCACTGAGAGTTAGTGCACTGCAAAGGAAACAGGTCCTTGTTTCATTAGTCATTATTTGACACACTCTCATTGACGTGCCCTTCCTAATTTCCCTGAGGGGAATCTGCTGCGCCATCTTGAAGGCCATTACAATACTCCATTAGCTTGTGTGAAGTTCGTTAGTCATGTCCTTCAAGAGGGCATTTGATGTTTCAATGGGCCAACATTTTACCTCTTCTATGATTATGCTGGCTAAAAATAGCTACAAAGGAATAGGTAATGTATCATTTATATCACCTATTGAGACCTGCAGCAATAACGTACAGCCCTGATTAGCATGGGAAATGCCAATGAAACCATTTAAACACCTCGGGCGGAGATTATCTCATTACTTTCAATCATCTTTTTACTTGTCACCATTGTACTGCACTTCATTTACATTCATGAATAATGAGAATAAGCATTTGTCATGAATCTGTCAATCACTGATAAACACATTTCTTTCAAAAACTCATGCTAACTTTTTACAGGAGGTCAACTGGGGTTGGCGCTTAGGTGAAGAGCTTGAATTGCACATTCTTAGACATTACTTTTGCTGCAAAATATGAAATGGTACATCAAAATAATTCACCATGACTAGCAGCATGTAGAAAATACCAGGGGATAAGAAACAAATTCATTAATAAGATCAATTTGCAAACTGAACATTGTTCTTCTTATTTGTTGGTACCGATTTTTAAGATAATACAAAAGCATTTCAAAACACAAGAAAAAAGACTATCATAAGTAGAAAAATATTAAGATAAAAGATAAAAGTATAGATATGTTAGATTAAAGAAAAATCAGGTCCTCAAGTCTGCACAATTGCACAATTCTCTCTACTATTTGAACTTTGTTTCTAATTGCACAGTTTTTTATATTTGCACTTTGACTTTGCACATTGCTACTATATGCACTTCTGGTAGATGCTAACTGGATTCGTTGCCTTGTACGCGTACTAAGGAATGACAATAAAGTTGAATCTATCTATCAATCTATGTATCTATGTATCTATCTATCTGTTCATAACATGAAATGACAATTCTGACATGAAATATGTTCAAAATTGCAGGAAAATAAATCATCCGCCTACTAGAAAGCATGAATTATTATTGTACATGTTGGGCCATAAGATACAAAGGTCATTGTTGACATAAGTTAAGTTGTCTCTCAGCTCATGCAACCAACAGACAGTAACTAAAGTGCCTGGCTCTAAAACCTGCAGCCACCTCGCACTCACAAGATTATATACCAATGGCACAGACAGAATAACCAGCATGCAATGTATTCAGCTAGGCGGCGATCAGATTGTACAGCGGCAGGATAAGTCGAACAAAACCAAAGGTTGAAAGAGGACCCAGTTTTTTTCTGGAGCACTGTAAAAGTGACTGTTCCTTTGAGAAGATTTAATATGAAGTTTCTGAACTTTCCCTTGAGAAGTGTAGCGAGTTTTATATGCATATAGAGCTAACAACAAAGGACAAAAACGTATGTCATCACAGTAACCATAGAGAATTTACTATGATAAACTATGAGTAAGTTTACACATGAGTAAAGTAAAGTAATCTGATAACCACGTCAGTGTTAAAACCTGATTCTGACTGCAAAAACATTTACATGAATTTTGAAAAAGGGATAGTGACCTGGAAGCCGTCAACTAAAAGTCAGACTGGAGAGAGACCTCTGCTGGCAGGGAGGTGTAATAACCTGACTGTGCTCTAACCTGAGTCAAATTCAGTAAATTTTGCATTTCATGCTGTTTGTGTGTCTTTTATATGACTGTAATAAGGTGGCCGAGAAAACCCATTGCACTGCAAGTGAAAAACGCGCTGCAAATTCTTAAAACACAAGCATTAGAATGACAACACCTGCACAACATTAACAAAACACGCTGCAAATTCTCAGTTGAGTTGTCCATGCAGCTCGCTTGAATGGTTCCGTCCACTTTCATTGTCCCTGTGTAACACTTCTGTTGTGTTGTAAGTCTTTTTGCATGTGTTTTGGAAGTTGCATGTGTTTTCAGTATTTGCAGCACGTTTGAGAATTCGCAGTGTTCAGTTACAGTATTACAGTATTAAAGTATTAAATTTGCAGCGCGTTTTGTTAATGTTGTGCAGGTGTTGTCATTCTGATGCTTGTTTTTTGAGAATTTGCAGCGCGTTTTTGGTAACTTTTAGATAAGTAGTGGTCATATGTCAAGATTTTAACACAATTTTCCACTAGAGACAATATGACATAATGCGTTTCAGTTCGAAGACATCCGGTCTCACAAATCTTTTTACAATGTGTGTTTTGTTTGCAACAGCAAAGCCAGGCTGAAAATAATTTAATATAAAGTCAGATTAAGTCAGCCAACATGATAAAGAACACACACACACACAGAGAGGGGGGGGGGTATTTCTAAAGAAAATGGCATAATGTTTTGCTTCGCTAGGGCTGTTGGGCATGAAAGGATGAGATAACGTGACCTTATAGGTTAATTTTATTTATTCATGGCTTAGTGACATATTCAGGAATCAAAATACATTTACAAGTAGGTGTTTGATGGATTACAGGGAATCTAAAGTATTTTACATGATTCATAGTGATGCACCTGGAGATAAACTAACTAGGTGGAACAGGTCAGTTCTGATTTCAAGTCGTCTTTAACATCAACATACGCAACAAGGCTTCAGCAAGAACTAACTGCAGTAGCTATAAATATCTAACTGCACCCTGAGCACCTTAAATCATTGCTAGCTAATTAGGTAATGTAAATTACAGAGGAAAATCTTGCGTTACGTTAGCTCATTAGCTAATGTAATGCGGAATTTTAGCCTGTAAATTACACCACTTTCATGCTCAAGCTCAATGCTCAAACGTTTTATGAAGTGTTTAAAATGTCAGGATGAAGTACTCTAGAAGGCACCAATGCACCTTACTGCATGCTTTATGTCCAGTGCTAATATCAGAGTAAAGAAGCTAACTGCTCATATCGATCAGGAGAATGACAAGTGGCCAAAACATCTTGTAAAATTAACTACAAAATACAAAACAAAACAAACAAACAAAAAAAAAAAACAGATCTGGACAACACTGTCTTTCGTGCCGTTGAGTAATTCTAAGATTTACGCCGTCTCTTTATTCAAAATCCATTTTGTGGGATAATTCACACACATCACTGGCTTATAAGCTAGCACAGGTGCAGATGTGACTAATGTGGCTTATGCAGATAGAGTAAACCCCCATAGTCTGCCAGAAGGAACCATTCCATTGCTTTAAAAACCCATACCTGTTAATATTCTTTAACCAAATACCTGACAAAAGTGTCAGAAAACCAAATGGTCGACAATTTTTTACACTACTTAAACACAAGTTTTCAGTTACAGAGATACACTATATGGACAAACGTATTGAGATCAACTACACCTTACACCTACAAGAGCTTTTATGACGTCCCATTCTAAATCCATAGGCATTAATATGGAGTTGGTCCCATGTTATGGCTAGAACAGCTTCCAATCCTCTGGAAATGTTTTCTACAACACTTTAAAGGTGTCTTTAGGATTTTTGGAGCATTTGTGAGGTCAAGCAATGGTGTTAGATGAGAGGGCCAGCCTCGCAATTTCCGTTTGAGTTCATAACAGTTGTGTTCAATGGGGTTAAGGTCAATGCTTCGTGCGGACCAGTCAAGTTCTTACACACCAAATGCACCCAACCATGCCTTTACGGACTTTGACTGGGGCACAGTCATTGGAACAGAGCAAGGGCAAACCCATAGCAAGGGCAAACCCATAGCATTATCACTCCAAACTGTACCGGTATGTGGTCTGACACTTTATGGCTAAATTACTGTGGTCCTTAAACACTTTTTTAATAATAACTTTGATCATGGTTGATCGAGGAATATCTAAGAGTGAGAAATTTTATTAGCTGACATGTTGCAGCGGTGGCATCCTATTAACACACTCTTTTTGAAGTGATCTTTAGTGAGCATTTTGAAATGACCTATTTTTTCACACATTTTTATAAAGGCCAACTACATGGCTAGGTTCCTGATTTTATACACTGGGACGGTACAAAACACCTGAATTTAATAATTAAGATGTGTGTCCCAATACTTTTGTCCATATAGTGTACTTCACAACTCAACATTATTTGTATAGTGCATGTAAGAGTAGGAATGATCACGAAATCCAGCTGTGGATGCAGATTTTGATCCCTATACTGACGAAAATGGGAAAGTCCATATTCAAATGGGAACTTACCCTTGTCTGGATAGTGAGTTAAATGAAAATTTAGGTTCAAACATTACAAGGAACTTTGAAAGGGCACTGAATACAAATCCTAAGAACAGCACAGGTAAGCGTTTATGATTACAGCAGCTCTTAGGTACAGATCTACAGTATTCAGGAGACAGTATTTAGTGAATCAAGGGAACGATTTTGGGATACAATGATTTGTGCAGATCGGAAGGGTATCAACAAAAACTGAATGTGAGTCATACATGTAGAAGCTCCAAGCAGAAATAGAGTATTAGGATGAATTAGCCAATCCAGAGACCAAGAAAATCCACAGGAGCCTGGATCTGGCATGAGCAACAGCTAATAATGAGTGATAGTGATGAGTGATCACACAAATTGTTTGTCCTAGTGCATTGAGATTTCCTTCATGGTAACCACTTCTCTAGCCACTAGTCACGTCTGTTCCTAATATACTGACAGGTAACAAATGAACAAAATCAACAAACATCTTTGGGCAGATCTAAAAGACGACTTAAAGACAGAGTGGCTGAGCATAAGTATGCCATCTGGACCAGAAACCCAACCTATCCCATGGCTGTTCACTACAAACATGTGGGACATTCCTCCATCTCATCTTTGAAAGTCATGGCTATTGAAGTGATCCCTCAACTCAAGATCCTACTACAATGGGAGACATTCTGGATCAGCACACTTAATGCCACTAATTTGTCTGGACTAAATGAGGAGTGTGATTTTTTTTCCATTTTTTGTGAAGTGAATGGTATTTAGTTATTTAGAACCTGATGTTATTTGTACTTAATGTGTGTCCTATATAATATGCAATACTTATGTCCTTTGTTTTGTATAGTTTGGACAGTGACATCTCATGTGCTACTTCTGACCATTTCCAACTGGTTTTGGTAATCATTTTATGCTTTATCTTTATTTCATGCTTTATGCCCTGAAGAAGGCCAATATGGCTGCAAAGTGTTTTAACCCTTTTTTCCATGTTATATTAACGCCTTGTATTTACTTTCTCTAAACAGATTACCATTGACCTATTTCCTTTATCAAATGTCATTTTTTTTGTTTGGAACTAGTATCCTACTAGTATCCTAGCAATACTCCTTGTAGCGCTCTCAGCATTTTTTTCTTGGTCTAAACATCTCTGGTACTGGGACATGGTGTTAATGGTGGAGAGAACTGTCTTATACCTGGCTTAAAAATATCCCATAGTGTCCCATGTTCAGCTTAGTCAAGATCTTAATACTGTGATTGTCCTATCATGTATGATTTACAACATTTTCAACCGCAGTGAGAACATTTATTTAAACAATTTGGGTGTACATTGATTTTAGGAAGTACAAATCATAAGAGTATCTAAAACAACTGAAAGTGAGTCATAATAGTAGAAGCTCCAAGCAGAAATTGAAAATTAGGATGAATCAGGCAGACCCAAAGGGTAAGAAAAGCCCCAGCAGCCAGGAGCTGGCATGGACAACAGCGAATAATAAGTGATAGCTATCACACAAACGGTTTGTGCTATTGCACTGGGATTTGCTTCATGGTAACCACTTCAGCATATTTAAGAGAACTTTAGGCTCTAGTGAAAGAGAACTGAAAATGGAATAAATTAAAGAGTTCACAGTGGATGACTGGATTGGATTTCACAACTCAAACTCAATACTCTACTGTAGAATAAAAGGTCTTATCTTTTCTTGCCGTACTGCATAATTTCTCAAATTTCCATGAGCCCATATTAGTACCCCAATCCTGTTCTATGCAGAAGCTTTGTGGATAATAAAACAGAAGAGCAGCACTGATAAAGCTCACATTGTTACTGAGTAGAAAATGAAGACTGCCATTGCATAAAGACTGAGTCAGAACACGTTCTTTTCTTTGTCAACGTAGCTCCTGGCATGAAGTCTAATACTGCCAAAGTGAAAAGGAGATAATTGGGTTCTGTGAGCTAGTAAAACAGTAATAGAGGCTTAACAAGATAAAGTGCCAGCTAGATCTGACTCAGTCTTACTTTCATGTGTATCTATCTCCCTTATATAGGTGATCGCAAAATACCACCAACACAGTCATGGGTAGTGTCAGTTCCTCCTTTAAGATCTGCCTATGACAGATGGCCGGCTCAGCTCCATCCAATTATAACAGCATCACTGGAATTGGCCACTTTTCAATCTCCTTCCTGAACTGATGGCCGAAGTCTGGCCTGACAGCATTCAGAATGCTATTTCAGGACAGCGACAGGGGCTGTCAGTTGGATGGTTGACACTTGATGGCAACATGATGGGTCCTAAGTGAAAATTGCTTACATAGAAGACCACATGATTGTCAGGGTCAAAGGTTAACTTATAGCCCTTTTCCCAAGAAAGCGTTGTTGGTGTCTAAATATAGACTGGGTTAGTAAAGCGTGTTACTTCATTATCAGACACCACATGGAGAGAACTGCGATGGATACAACAGAAGGCACAGAAATTTGTCCTGCAGTGAAGGTCAGCAGATGGACAATATGTGTGTGTGAGCAGTAATGTACATCCAGACTAAACATTTTGGTCGAATAATTTATTTTATACAGGGATGTAGCTTGTACAAAATGTGCATCATGGAAACTCACCCTACCCAGTTATACACCATTCCTGCTAAAAATACAATTAATTAGTGCAAATAAACAGTATGTAGTTAATGGTTGAAGTAAAAAAAAGCTAGCATGACATGATTTGTTTAGCTGGCAATCCATGGGTCCATGGTACGTCTCTAAACGTGACAGGTGAACACTATGTGTGTCTTCTTTATGACGAGTTACACCCTTCATTCCCAAGTCAGCCGATCTCAACGTTATTGAACACATCTGGGATGCCGTGCAACACACAATGGAACACAGAAATAGTACAAATCGGAATAAAACAGAATTGTGGATCCTTCTGCAGGAATTATGCTGACCATTGCCTACAGAATATTTCAATAAGCTTGTGGAGTCCATGCCAGTTTTTCAAGTACTTCAGTGTATGATTTTTTAATAAACATTTTTATCCTCAGTGTTATCCTGTAAGTGACCAATTCAATTTTATTTATATAGCGCTTTTAACAATGGACATTGTCCCAAAGCAGCTTTTCAGAAAATAATGAAAAGGGTCAAATATACATTTATAGAATTTTTCAGAAATTTTATCCCTAATGAGCAAGCTGGTGGCGACAGTGGCAAGGAAAAACTCCCTGGGATGACAAAAGGAAGAAACCTTGAGAGGAACCAGACTCATAAGGGAACCCATCCTCATCTGGGTGACACAGATGTGT
>JAOVVF010000022.1:4913439-4931291 GCA_028565595.1 Duopalatinus emarginatus
GACTGTCCATGTCCATGGTGGGTCAGATGAGACTGTAAGAAGATAAGAGGGGTCACAGTGTATGCAGGGTTTGGGGACCAGTCTTATCAGAACAACTTTGGGACAAGTGACGTGAAATTGCACACAGAGGAATGTGACTTCCGCATTTAACCCATCTGTGCAGTGAAACACACACACCAGTGAACACACTTGCCCGAAGTGGGAGCAGCCTCAGTCATGGTCCTAGCACATCACAACAGAGACGCATTTGTGTATGTAAATGAAACCGTTTCCACACTCTCTCTGAAGTCAGAATTCACTGAGAATATTAATATGAATATGACTTTGCCTCTGTACAATTAAGACAAAATTTTAATAAACTTGTTCTTTTTTTCCCCTCAAAACAAAACTTCCACAAATGTAATACTTGGTGATATTAATTTGTTTACCCAATCACCATTCCCAAGGTGACTTTCAAGCTTGATGCAGGTGCTAAATGAACCTATTTGCATTGACACCATTAGGTATTTTGCACTTTTAGGTAGAATTCTCCACGTTTCACAATCCTCATTGTTAATATGCAAAAACAGACTTGTTATTTTGTTAATTATTCTGAAAGACAGAATCCTTTGTCGCCTATGTTGATAAATTAGCTTGTCTACTTTTTGGCAGAAATTATTACAGGTATACAAATTACATACCTTACAAGACTTGAATAAATTACTCTGTATTAGATCGGTGGTTTTGTTAAGAGAGAAATGTTTCCTCAATATGAAATGCAATATTCAAAGCTTTCAGATAAGTACACGGGCTTAGCGCTGCATGTAAATCTGTTCAGCCTCAACATATTTTATTGCCTTCACTTCACAAATCTATTCATGGACTGCACACATATCCTAATCTCATCTGTATTCTAGGAATAAGCATAAGAAAAACAAACAATATTGTCTCAAAAATGTGAGGGCGTTAGTTAATTCTTATGAAAATCAACCATGGTTTTACTAGGGTAGTTTACACAGTAGTAACTATATTTATTTTATTTTAACCATGTCATAGTGTTCTTTCTGCCAAAAAAGCCTATAGATAACATGCCATGGTAAACCATGGGTTATCTGGTATGAACAAACGGACACATCAATGACCGGACTGAACACACACACACACACACACACACACACACACACTCACACATTCACACATTCACACATCACCTTTTAAACTGTCGACACATCTACTGCTAACATTTACCCAACTGAATAACATTAGTACTGCTGTAAATTGTCTTGTGTATTTCTAGCATATTGTCTTGTGTATTTATTGTAAATCGTCTTGCATCATTGCACATGCTCCTGCACACATGCATGTTATATTGTGTAGTTTGTTGTTCTATGTAGCACCTTGGTCCTGGAGGAATGGTGTTTCGTTTCACTGTCTACTGTACACCACTGTATAAGGTTGAAATGACAGTAAAAACCACTTGACTTGACTTCATTTCCATAAGAAATAAATGTGTTTTTGGCCAACAGATTTAACAGGTAATAAAAGATTACAGAGGATAAATTTTCAATTCACAACAGCACAATTACATCTGTATAATCCTAATGTAAGTTACAGAGGTTAGGGGTCAGAGGTCTTTGTCATAAGTGGAATAAAATCATTGCAGTGCTAGGTTTATATTAATGTACCAGTTCTAATATATTAGTGTTTCTGTGGTTACAGCTCCTACAGAGACTTGTCTGGCAGATGATCTACATATTACTGATTTTAAAAATCAGATTTCTGTGAAAAGCATTTTATAAGTGCTAATTGTATTTATTATCTTGTTTTCTCCAACAGTATCAAACTTGGCACCTTGCTGTCACAAGGCTGGCTCCTTAACCACAAGGCCTTAGCCATCCCCAGTTAATACTGAAAAACTGCAGTGCAGTATAAGGAAAATAAAGCGATCTGGATGGGCTTTTATTGTAAATGAAGAGATTACAGCTGTCTGAATCAGACACTGATTATTATCGCTATGTATTTGTTAGGTATATTTTTAACAGCATGTCCATCGTCTTTTATTCCCCATATGTATTCATTTCAAACTTTATCTTTTTTTTTCCCAACCAGACTGAGCTTGTACAGAGAATTCAGGTTGTCTGGTCATGAGTGAAAGCTGTTTCGGATGGATCTTTGAAAACATTGATCTGGCATTCACTTCAACTTTTATTATGGACTTCACCATGTGTGAAAGTATTCTGGTATACAGACTTGTTTTGTAGCCTCCTATAGCAAGATTCACAACAGCAGAGAAAGGGATAAAGTGGTTTCAGCCATGGAAAAACATATAAAGCAAAAGTGTTATTTGAAATTTCTGAATTTTATTTTCTAATTAACTAAGCAGCATTGATTAAAACAGGTTCCCATTGGAACTGTTGACCTACACCAATCAGCCATAACATTAAAACCACAAAACCACTGACTGGTGAAGTGAATAACACAGATTATCTCTTATAGCGGCACCTGTCAAGTGATGGGTGTAAGAAAGCAGGAAAAACAGGCAGGTATAAGGATTTACATAACAGCAATTCTCAAGGGGTGTGTTCCAGAATACAATGGTTATTACCTACCAAAACTGGTCTAAGGAAGAACAGCCAGAATCATGGGTACTCAAGAATACCCATAGACAGAATACATTCAGAAGTCAACCTCGACAAGTCAGAGATGTATTAATGGCTGTTTAGGCAGTTCGTGTTATGGCTGATCGCTGTATACTGAAGAAAAAGTAAAGAAAAATATAATAATAATAAATATATAGAACATAAGTCCTGTTCTCTTAATGACTGTTCAGTTACCCAGGGGTCAACAATGCTGTGATTATGTGTGCATCTATGACAGGATGGAGCTAATTAAGGCAAAATATCCCTAGCACAGTATGAGAAGGGTCGCTACACAGCGCCAAAGCTTGTCGAACCCTAGCCAATCAGACATGATATGTATAAGTATATTCCCAGGATTCATTCGAGCCAATTATGCTTCCGTTCTGATGTCAGATTTTAGATGGAACAGGGCTCACGACTGCACTCCAGGCTCATATTTTCTACTCGGTGAAGCCTCTGAGGTCATATAAAATACAATTATTATACATGTGCAGTGACAGGGCAAAAGGGCATGGACTCAAGCTTCCCCTTGGGTCTATCTGTGCAAGATTCTGTCTACATACTAATGATCGACATTATGGAATGAGCTCAACCTTAAAACATCCACTGATCTGAAACCATCATTCCACCAGATGGTGCATATAGATATCACTGTCTGTTGTGCCGAGGAAATCCGGAGACCCGCAGCGAGCTGACGACTGGACCACATCCAGATTACCACAGCTGCAGCTGGGATTCTGAACATGCCTATAAAGACCTCTAGTTTGAAAACTCTAGGCTACACTATACGCATTATGCTAATCCATTCGCATTGGCATTGGGATGTTTGTGCCAGAACGTAAATAATTAGTGTAAGTGGCGTAACATTTTGTCAAATGAAAAGCGGCTGTCGCTATACGACAGTGCACATTAATTACGGCACAGGACACAAAGACTGTTATGTTCATTGAACTTGCGCCCGTTGATCTGTTTTTTAAAAGAATGACAATTCATTAGAAGTTTTCAAAGACTGCCTTTTCATCAAAGTGTGCACCATTTTACTGTGTGGTTTATGGGCTTTGATGCCTGGTATGACATATTACTAATTAATAGCAAAATAACAAGTCAGCCAGCCATGTGTTTACATCAGCTGTTCCCGAAAAAGTGGTCTTTTTGGGGGTTTAATCTTTTTTTTTTTTTCTTGATGAAATATTATCTTCAATAAATAGAGATGGAGATGGGAAAGATGTGAGGACACCCACATTCATGAACACAAGAAAACTGGTACATACTGGTGTCGGCTCCGTAATGATACAGGCATGCCATGGGACCCCTGGTACATCTACAAACGTCTCTGAGAGGTAAGCACTATGTGTGCTTCCTTTCTGATGAGTTACAGCCGTTTATGTCCTGCATTCATTCTGATTTTCGGTTTGGCCACTTCCAACAGTACAATGCACCGCCACACACATCTAGAGATGCCAAATTATGGTTAGAGGAACACTTATCTGAGTTTGGGTTTTGTCATTCCCACCCAAGTCACCAGATCTCAATATTATGGAACACATCTGGGATGCCATGCAACGCGCTGTGGAACACAGAATTGTGAACTGTTCTGCAGGGAGTATACCATTCACTGCCTACAAAAAATTTCAACAAGCTTGTGCAGTCCATTCCTCATGTGGGACATACCAGGTATTAGACTGGTGAACCAATTTTTCTGGTACTTCAGTGTATATGTACTGCTAAATGTTTTATTTCTTAGGTTGTGTCTGAAATGGCATACTTAAACAGTGTGTACTAGACTGGATCCAGTGCGCACTGCGCGAACGGTAAATACAGTGGGCTGTTTCAGTACCTGAGTGTGTAGTAGGGGAGCTGAAAAAAATTGATTCTTTAAAGAATCACTATTCCTAGTTCTAGTGAATCTAAATCGGTTCAAAATGCCCAAAAATCGATTTTAAAATGTGTTTAATTTTATTTTTTGCCACTCCTACCCGCATTACGTATCCACTTGACCACCGTAGAGGAAGGCAGTCTAGGCCACCGTACAGCAAGCTAGTTAACGTTTGATAGCAGACTAGCACACTATGACGTTAAAGTCTGTATTTTACATTCAGTTAAAGGTTAATGCACTGTGGTAGAATGAAGTCTAGGTTTACTTTCTACTAATATATTTTGAATTATTAGTTCATTGATAGTTTTTTTTTATTTAAGAATAAAGCCAGGCAGCTAAGCTAACCTAATACTGGTCATTTAAATTACACAATTTTATGCACAATCTTTAAAACCTAAAAAGTATTGTTTTAAAGAAATAATATATTTGTTTACATTGTCTTTTCATCTTGTCACCCACATAAATTTATAGACCATTTAAATAGAAAAATCATTCCTGAATCGAAAATTGATTCTGAATCTAATTGTGACCTCAAAAATCAGAATCGAATCGAATAGCCAGACACGGAGAGATTCGCACCCCTAGTGTGCAGTATGCACACAGTCTCAAGAAGGCTCTACGTCCACCATCTTACCAACATCAGGTGACGCAAGATACATTGATAACAATTACATTAACAAGGCAAAGATACCTCAATTAAAAAGCATATTTATAATGTTTATTCCATTACATCTAAATTGTGAACATGAAAAGAATCTACGTTAAACTGGGGATAAAATATGGATTCAAATTTGTACAGATGTACTGGGCTAGATAAAATAGAAAAGACCTTCCTGACCAGTTTTTCTATGATTTAAATGAATGCAGGAGTCCACCTACAGCACCCAACTATTCAGTAAATAATTACAGCTGCCTCATGAAAAGAACTGGCCTGCCTGCTGTATGCTGGAGGAGATATGAGGATGCACTAACTAGCATGCTGTTGCTGAGTGAGAGAAAGGGGGATGTTAGACAAGAGATATAGTGAGAGAAAATAAAAGAAGGCAGGATGGGAGGACAGTATCGCTCTCTGCCAGGTGAACAAATGAAAAGTGGAATGCCAGGAGCGTCCTTGAGTTGTAAAAAGATAAACCGACGACAACTTGCTAACTCTCTCTCTCGTTCACTTTCTGGCTCTAAATGAGCCTCTCAAAGACGAGGAGCAGATGATGGCAGAAATGACCAATAAAATCCAGAAGGTGTGAGGGAAAATGAAAAGACGCAGGGATGCTGAAGCAGAAGGAGATGGGGGGTGGGGGGTTGGGTTTGGTTGAGGAAGGGGATATAAGAAGCTGATAGAGTGGAAAAGAGAGATTGAGTATGAAATGTGTACGGAAGATGAGAGAAACCGGGGAAGGGAAGTTCAATAAATTCCTGACTTAATCTTCATATTAAGAGTGTGTATGTGTGCACACAGAAAAGCTGGTCTAATACTTAGTAGGTCCCCCATGGGGCATGGACTACACAAGCTTGCAGAAATATTCGGTAGGCAATGAACATCATGCTGCCTGCAGGTCCTCAATTCTGTCATAAATCCAAGGTGTAAGATTTTTGTGTTCTACAGCAATTGCATGGCATCCCAGATGGCATCTCTATTTTTACATTTATGGCATTTGGCAGATGCTCTTAACCAGACCGACTTAGATTTTATCTCATTTATACAACTGAGCAGGTGAGGGTTAAGGGCCTAACATTGGCAGCTTGGTGGTGGTGGTGGTGGTATTCGAACTCATGACATTCTGATCAAAAGGCCGATGTCTTAACCACTGGGCTACCACACTCTGTATGAATGTGTTGTTGGAAGTTCATCAGAATGAACGCAGGACATAGACGGGTGTAACTCGCCAGAAAGGAGGCACACACACCGTAGTGTATACCTGTCAGAGAGGTTTGTAGACATAACAGGGGTCCCATGGAATGCCAGCTTAACAAACCCTATACCACTGTGGATTGTACATCCACCACCAGCCTATGTATTTTGCATAGGCTTGTGTGTGCCAGTTTTTAGCACTTCAGTATAAACAGTGTGTGTGTGTGTGTGTCTGTGTGTGTGTGTGTGTGTGTGTGTGTGTTTGGGGAAAGTAGGGGCATGATTAGCCTCCACTACACCCAGCCGCAGCCAATCACAGACGACACGACTGCCTCGATTCTGAATCTAAAACAGGCCGATGAGAGAGGGGGAAGCACAGACTGAAGAATGGATGATGGCAGGGTTACACAAGCTCATAGTGGTGAGACAAAAATAGGAGAATTTAAAGCAAGGTTTTTGGCAGGTTCCAAGTTTGTAGGGGATGAAATACACAAGAGAAGAAGAGAGAGAGAGAGAGAGAGCGAGAGAGAGATTTTATCTTCTCTTCAAGCTGCATGAATTTGGCTCTCACCACAGGAGGTCTACAGGGTTTGAACGCACTTAGAGAGGAACAGGATGGCTCGGAGAGAAAGAAGGACAACCCCACACGTCTTGGCAGAATGCTAACCCACAACCCCAACAGCAGCAAAAACTTCACGCTTCAGGGAGGAATGACAGGCTATAAAAGACAGAGGCAGATGTGAGGTTACCCGTAGGTCAATCATGACCTGCTGTACATAGCAAATGAAATATCCAGTGAAATAAAAGGAACGTCAAGGACACTGAAATGTGTTATAATGAAATTGTCATGCCGGTGGTGAGTGTGTGGTTTGCCTCCATTCTCACCTTCATACATCACTGTTCATATCACACTGTGTGTAAGTGGAGAGCACAGTGAATACGATTATACACACAACAGGCTGCAGATGAGATCTGTGATAAAGATGAGGTCGACTCTGTGATAGATCACATCTGTTCTGCAGTTTTCCAATGCAAATTGGTACAATGTTTTTAAAACAAATTTAGGATTGGACATTAGAGAAAATTTCCTTTTTAAGATTAGGTACCAATTTGTATACAGTGAAATGCCAGAAAAACTGGTGCAGACGAGCCTATGCAAAATACATAGGCTCGTGGTGGCTTTATAATGGTATGGGGTTTGTCTAGTTGGCATTCCTTGGGACCACCTACAAATGTCTAGAGATGGCACATTATTGTTAGAGAAACACACATCTGAGTTCTCACCTAAAGCACCAGATCTCAATATTATGGAACACATCTGGGATGCCATGCAAAGTGCTGTGGAACACAGAAATCCTACATCTCGGAATACAAAAGAATTGTTGTGACACAAGTTACATATTACAATTTAAGTAACAAATGACAAAATGTGTCATTCTCCACAAAGCTACAGTTACTTGGGAGTGTACAAAATTATTTTCTACCATTTCACCCCCTTCTTTCCACCTTCTTTCCACCATTGTTATTCTTCAGCTTTGACCACCCTCACAGCTCCAGTTAAATTATGGGACAGATTGTCAGACCTAAGTGTGCCGTGTTCACATACTTTAAAATGTTTCCTGATGTGGTACACCATCCGGGGACTTTCTGCATACTGCTTAACGAATGTTATGTATTTGGACACACTACCCGTTCTCGTGTACTGCTTTCACATACAGTTCAGTATGCAAATGTGTGTCTTCAGATGCAGCCATTATCTTTTTCAAAACCACCACTGCAGATCACACAAATCTAGACTTGAAATATGTTCAAAAAACTACAAAATGGACAACCACCAAGTTAGACTGGCATCCAATTCAACTGAAGCGCTCTTCAGCAGAGCACCTAACTCTCCGGGTGCTGCAGATAGGGACTGCCCTCTGCTCTGGGTACTTGTGCTCACTGCCCACTATTGTGTGTTCCCTAGTGTGTGTACATGTGTGTTTCTCTACATGGATGGGTCAAATGTGGAGGACAATTCCATGACACAGTGGTCACTTTCACTTTAACTGTACAGATTACGGTTGGATTGCTACTATATAAACCGGAAACAACAACAACAAAAAAAAACTCTATAAGATATTACTTCTGTGTTCAGAGCATGTCTGCGGAAATGTTTTGTACATTTCGTACCTCTCCTTTATGAAATCTAATCAAGCAGAAATCACAGAGATGCCCAAAGTCTTTCCTTTATATAACGTTGCTGAATAATTTAGTGCAGCGAGACGTTAAATAAAGTAGGACCTTCTGTAAATAAAGCATTCTCCTCGCCCTTAGGAAAACAGAAGTTTTAAATCTGAGGCTGCAAACAAATTATTAAAGAGACGGTAACACTGTTAATAAAAGCGCACCCCTGGATATTCACTTACACTTACACTCACACCCAGTTTCTACAAACATGAAATCAGAATATGTACATTCCCACAATATAAGGCAGAAAGAAAACAGGACAGAGCATTACACGACAGTGGGAACGACATGTGGGTGGGTGGAACAGGCTGTGCATGATCTCAGATGTTTTATTCATTTATAGTTGAATCATTGGCTTAACTATGAATTCACTCTCTTCTTCATTGCCAAGTTTTTGGAAAACTGGCCTCATTTTGGTGTTCTTCAAAGAGCCAGTTTCAATCGTGATTCTGTGACTACACACCAACTCATATATACACTGAAGTACCAAAAAAACTGGTGTGCCAGTGTATAAAAACTTGTACAGATTGGTGGTGGCTTCATAATGGTATGGGGTTTGTAAGTTAACTACATCCACAAATGTCTCTGACAGGTGAAAACTGTGTGTGAAACCCTTTCTGACCTTCATGTGCTGCATTTATTCTGATGGGTTTGGTCTCTTCCAACAGGACAATGTACCGCCATACATGTACAGAGATGTCAAATAATGGTTAGAGGAACAGTCTGAGTTTGGGGTTTTACCATTCCCACCTAAGTAACCAGATGTCAACGTTATAAAACACATCTGGAATGTCATGCAATGTGCTGTGGAACACAAAAATCCTACACCTCGGAATACGACAAAATTGTGGACTGTTCTGCAGGAAGTGTGGCGTTTATTGCCTACAGAATATTTCGGCAAGCTTATGAAGTCTATGCCGTGTGCAGGACATACCAAGTATTAGACTGGTGTACCAGTTTTCTGGTGTTTCCTTGATACATATGTAATTTTAAGTGTAGTATAAACTAATGGTTTCATTCAATGGTGATTCAGTGATATTGCTTTTGGATGAATTCCTGCTGATTTTGTGTAAAATGTAGTTGACTTTGAACATGGATTTTTTTAGGTATACATGTGGACAATATGGTAGCCATATGTAACCTGTACACGTTCACTGGTGCTTTAAGTCTTCAGATGTACATGAAGTACACAGATAAGAATGGGAACTGCGCCACTTGTTACTACAATGTCATCCATCACCTATGAACCTGCCTAAAAGGGGAAAACTTAAATCTAAAACAACCACACTGACACTATTTTGCAAGCTAGTTCGCAGGTTATCATGACTACTGTTCACTGAGCTTGTCGAGGGGTGGGATTTATTAGACTGCAAGTAAATAGTGGTTTTCAAAGCTGATGTGTTGGAAGCAGGAAAAATGGGCAAGCAAAAAGATTGACGAGGGCCAAATTGTGATGGTTAGATGCTGGGTCAGAGCATCTCCAACACATCAGGTCTTGTAGAGTATTCCCAGTATATAATGGTTAATACCTACCAAAAGTGGTCCAAAGAAGGACAACTGGTGAATCTGGAACAGAGACATGGGGTCAAGGCTCACTTGTAGGATGTGAAAGCTAGCTTATCTGGTCCAATCTTACAGAACATCCATAAATGGATCTTTTATTAATGTCTTGGTGTGAGAAACTACAGGACACCTTCAGAGGTCTTGTGGAGTCCATACCTCAAGAGGTCAGAGCGGATTTGGCAGGCGGTTTTATTGTTATGGCTGATCAGTTGAGTAGTTGCTATTAGCAGCTTGTTGTAAGTTGATGTTTTCCTTACTTAAGTTTCTTGGTAAAAGATGTGCGGATTTCCTGTCAGCATTTTTTTGTTGTTGTTTTTAGAAGAGAGTTTGCAGTTTAACGCATTTACAACAACTGGTATCTCAGCACTTTCTAACTTGTAACTTCCTACTTCCCACCAGTGCATTCACTGTGTCTTGGATTTTAAAAGCTGGCAAAAAATGACACTGATGGTATGAGGGCAAAAAAGGAATTCTAGCTCAAATAAGACAGAGCTTCTGTGTAGAAAAGTGATGCTTACACTGAAGTACCTCAAACACTGGTACAAACGAAAAATTCAAAATACATAGTGACACAATCTATGCACATCATTGGTTGATATTTCTGCAGTTTTACGCTCCTTGAACAAGTTTTTTTACGCTACCAGTTTTTCTGGTACTTCAGTGTAAACTGTTTTTATTAGAGTTAAATAAAAGTCCCAGTTAGCACTTGGTTATAAGGGCAGCATATTTGTCAGATTGAGTAGGGTTGCCAGATTGGATCAATCTTTTGTAGCTAACACTTATATTACCTATAAAGATTTTGAGATATAGTCAATATTATATTATAATTCAATAATAAATATAAAATTACAATAATAACTCCTAGGTGACTTACTTCCAGATTGGTGTGTTTACGAGAAGAATAATATGTGGAAAACATGGTGCAATGTACCAGTCTCAGAGTGTGCAGACCAGTGAGACCAATGAGAAAGCAGGGAGCTGTGTGTGTGTGTGTGTGTGTGTGTGATTGAATCCCCAGTAGCTATTATAGAGGTGACATTTATTTGTCCTTAGAGAGCTGAAGCTCTTAGCCAGTCCCTTCTGTCTTTTACCATTTCCATACCCATGATCATGGATATTTTTTGTAAGGACCTTCATCTGTACCTATAGGAAGCCTTCGTCTCTGGGTTGTTCTCGGTCCTTTGCTTTGTTTCTGTTCTCTTGGCTCGCTCCAAATCCCTCTGTCTCGTCTCTATCCTTTTGTGCACCCATCTCCCTCTGTCATCAATTTCACAGGGTCAAAAATCTGGCTCTGATTCGCCGTCTCATACATGCCGGCAGTCTTCTATAAATAATTCAGCACTTTCCACACTAAAAGCATGATCATGACATTCACGCTTGACGCAATTTATGCTGGTTTAAAACTGGAGCTGTCGTTTCTCACTTCTTGCTCTCTCCTCATCCTGTTATTCCCTTCCTCTCTTCACACTGAGTCTCAGGCTCGGCACGGAAACGGCAGACGTTAACAGCGATAAGAGCTTGTAGTTTAATAAGGGAGCGGTGAAGGAATGTCCACATCTGATACATTTGATTGAGATATTACACCAATATCAGAACTCGCTCACTTGTTCATTCTCTTCTGGGTTGGTGAATCTGAGTCTATCCTGGGAACACTGGGCATGAGGCGGTAATACACCCTGGATCGCTCCTAATATAAGAATTGTGCTAATTATTTTTTTTTATTAAAAAAATGTTTCTTATTAAAACAAAACTGTTGATTTAACACTGGCACATTTGCAGTGCAACTGTACTATTATAACAATTTGCAATCAGTGAAACTGGGTCTCCAGGGGCTTTACATGCTGAAGTATTTCTGCTATTTTTCACATTAATTACATATTCACTGTAAAAAAAAATTATGATGATTAATTATTAAATAAGGCATAATTGACTATTAAATTATGATTAATTATGTAGTACTGTTATACTGCTGCATATTTTTTTACCACATAATAAATGGTAAATTACTATAAAATTAAATGCATTTAATCAAATCAACATTGTTTATTTCTTAATGTGAATTATCATTCTTTCATTCATCAAGTTATTTGGGCATTTATTTTGCACTGAGTACATAGTTAAACTATATGCTTAGTTGTGTACTGTGGAGGTCTATCTATCTATCTGTCTGTCTGTCTGTCTATCTATCTGTCTGTCTGTCTGTCTGTCTATCAATCAATCAGTCTGTCTGTCTGTCTGTCTGTCTGTCTGTCTATCAATCAATCTGTCTGTCTGTCTGTCTGTCTGTCTGTGTGTCTGTCTGTCTGCCTGCCTGTCTGTTTGATGCACACCTACCGAAACTAAGGCGCATTGTAAGCCAATGATATAATTATTTAGTTGCTGTAATTTATATCTACAGGGTTATAATATTTGTCTACAGTTATAAGACACCTTTAAACACAGTGCAAAACTATTTTTACAGGACGACTGTGTATTAGCATAACAATGTACTGCAGATTCACTGCATCTTCAATACATAAAATAATTACTAACAAATAAAGGCCTGTTTATTAAAGCAGTCAGTTATAAGTTTCACTATAGTACCCTCTCTGAGCAGTTCGCTAACTCCGCTGTAGTATCAATTAGCACATTAGCTGAAAACGTTAATGTTACATCAACTGTTGTCTTACAAGTTCCTGATGATAATATGATAGTAAAAGCAGATGTTTTCAATGGTTTTGGTTATAATTTGCATTTATAATGTATATTTAATTAGCTACTGTCAGCTATATGGATTATCTTTTAAAACTAGCAGGCTGTAGCCACATGCTAAGCAACATGTACAGGCTGTACACCTAGTTTAAACCCACTTCACGTACTGTAGTTTGCTGATATTAGTGTTGTTATTCTGTATTGTCAAATGTTTGGGGTGAAATTATGAAGGAGGAAGGTTATTCGCTGCTCCAGTGCTTTGGTGACTAAGCCAGTATTTCTTTCAGATTTCTTGTTCAGTTGAAATAATAATAATAATAATAATAATAAAAAAAGAAAAGCTTGCTGTCTATTTATGAAAAGACTCTTTTCCAGCCATTACTGTGTCACATGCATGCATGTCCTAGATAAACATGCACAGGATCTACACATACACACACACACAAAACACTCTTGTGCTGACTAGCATATTTACACACTGCATTAGCATATTTCAATCCGAATTTCTCCACACTTAGTTATATATAATTCCCAGCGTCTCTCCCCTATTAAACAGTACTGTCGCAGATCTGGAAGGGTGACCGAGTTCAAACACAGTGTGAGTGTGTGTGATGTTTTTCTTTCTATTTGGCAGTAATGCCTGGCTATTGAAGTATGTGTGAATGTAAGAGACTGTTGGTTCTTATGTGAAGTGTGGGAAATAAATGTGTGTGTGTGTTTGTGGTTAGATGTCTATAGGTGTGTGTGAGAGACACCGACACACTGATGTAGAACTAATACCTGAGGATCCACCCCCTCACAACACAATACACAAGGTTCAGCACCCACTCTCTCTCTCTCTCTCTCTCTCTCTTTCTCTCTCTCTCTCTCAATTTCAAATGTGTGTTTCAGTGAGTCAGATGTAATGTCCTTACCTCACTATAAAAACCCTGAAATCTCCTCCATGATAAAGGATAGGAACATGAGACACACAGTCTGTCATAGCTGAACAATGTGGCAGAACAATCGTCTATGTAGTACATCAGCTTCCCTTAGACCTTTATGATTAAATCCTGGCAAAATACCTTGTGTACTGAAAATATTTTGTAAAAAAAAAAACATGCAGTAAAAAAGACTTCATTGCTGTCATGGGAGAAGGTTACCACATGTTCCAGAAAAGATGAAGAAGAAAAAGCAAAGGTATTGGAGGGAAACAAAGAGAACAATTCTTACCCAGAAGAAGGTAAGGAGAGTGATGGAATAAGTGAAAGAGGACAGAATGAAGACGAGGATAGAGGGAATAGTAGTATTCAACAGTAGTCATGCTGCAGTCATGGTGTTTTGTGAGTCTTAGTTATGTCTTAGGGTGCACACACTAGGCAATCCGTTCTATGCCAAAGCATGTTTAACCCCCCCAAAGTCTCGTTAGTATGACTAGTGTGATTGCCGTACCATGCCTGAGCCTGCTTGAATAGGTGGACCTGGGCATGGTTTAGTTGGACTCAGGCATGCACGAATGTTATTTATGTGACTGTCTAATTGAACAAGCATGGTGGCAAAGGGATCACTCTGGTCTATAGAGGAGATGTAATCTTTGCTGGAAATTTGGCCAGACTAGAGTGTAATTAGATAAAACTCACAAAAACTCAAGAATATTTGGCCAAATTCAACATACTACTATGTACACGCTTGTGGATATTAATGAACCACTGAACAATGAAAAACTGCGGGCACAGTGCGCCCAAAAAGCCACAAAGCCGGAATAAACAATTATGTTTATACATGAAATAAACATTCCCGACAGGGGAAGTCATCCGATGAGTAGTAAGTAGGACCCTGTCTGTCTTCCTCTTTCTGATATTTGGCATGCCATAAGCAAACACGTGTTTCCACTGACTGTTAGCATGCAACTGATTATTATTAACTTGGCATGTAATCTAGTTTATGTCGGCCTAATACATAGGCTTACTGTATATTGTTTCATTAATCTAACATTTCCCTTATACTTTTTATAATAATGACGTTGTCAAGCAGTTGCTAGGGTAAACAATGAGCACGTAAAGCTATGGTGTGAAGCAACATACAAATTAAATGATTTATCTTGATGATCTTTGTTTTTAAAATATAAATGCCTACCTTCAAGAATCCTGCTTTGTGATGATGTAAGTGTGCTCAAATTTGTACTCAGTGACAGTACAAGGCAACCACAGCTAGTGTGTGTGATACCTATATAATCAACACATGCAGACCTCCACACACCTTCATGTATATACCCAAAACTTCATTATTTATAAACAAGCCAAACTATATAGCCAATAGCTGGAGACTAAATTAAGTGGGCTAACATATCATATTGTTGGATGCAATGTGAAATAAAAAACCCTGTAAAATTACCACAGTTTCAACGTAGTACAGTAATCACTTTTAAAAACCAAAATACTTTTACAGCACTACTGTGTATTAGCATAACAATATACAGTATTAGCATAAAATTGCTGCACTGTTGCAGATGTACTGCTTTTTTAAGAAATATTTTGCAAGTATATGTATGAAATACATTTCAAATAATCCAAAATGCTACTAAATGAATATAAAAAGTCTGATTATTAAGGCATCATTTCTCTTACAGTGCCCTAGGATCTATTAGCACATTAGCTAGCAACTTTAACGTTACCACAACTGCTGTTTTCGATTACGAATGTACAATGTAACTCATTATCAGTAAAAGCACCCGTTTTCAATAAGTTTGTTTATAATTTATGTAGCTGCTGTCAGGTACAAACTAGCAGATTGTAGCTAATTAACAGCTAAACTAGGTGTCCTGAATAGCTTTACACCTGGTTTAAACCCACTTCACTAAATGCGGTTTGCTGATATCAGTGGTGTTTTTCTATATGTGTATATATATTAACGGTTTTGAGTGAATGATGAAGGAGGAAGGTAATTCACTGCTCTTGTGCTTTGGTCCTTTACTTACTTTTACAGTAATGTTGACGATGCTTAGTCATTGCGTTATGGTAGCTATACAATTTAACCCAGGTCTAATAAGGTTCTACCTACCTACCTACCAGGCTTTCAGATCTGCCAGTACTGTAATTGTTTCCCCAGAATATGCTTTATAAAACGGTTAAACATATTTTAGATCATTTACAGAAATGTTCAGAGGTGTCATATAACAATGCATGCACTTAGTACTGGTACTAGTACTAAATAGTACGTATAAAATTTTTACTAATCCTTTTCCATAAATAGTGAGCATTACACATTTTGTCTCCTTCTGTTGTGTTCCAATGATGTGTTAGTATTCCACTTTTAAATGGCTAAGGTCCTATATGCTACATCACAGGGCACTTGAAGAAAAATAACAACTACCATTGTTTGCATACAGCAGCTCACTGACAATCAAGATTAGGTAATATTTATTTGATTGACAGGGGATACAGTAATAGCAATCCTTCTACTTAGAAAGCATCCTGGAGCTTTAAGCTTAAATCCCTTGCTAGTCAGAAGGTGACATTGACAGCAGCTTTGAAGAAAACCACATAAACACAGGAGACTATGCAGTACATGCACAGTGTTCCTGCGTTTTACAATTACGTGCACTGCAAAGTAAGAACTGAGCTCTAGTACATGGTGTAATTGAGGAATATTGTAAAAATAAATGGAGCGCAACCTTCTAAACCTACTTCTATTAAACCCAGCACTTCTACCCAGCACTTCTAGCCCTCTCTGATTGCTGCCATTCAGTTGGAAGTCAGGGCTCAGTGCGATGGGACTCAGACGGGCTGTGCTATTTTTGAGTGGGCATTAAAAATTGAATCAATTGAATAAATCTTGCAAGCATAAAGCACGGAATCTAACTCGCATTATATCCACGGGGGGTGTAATTTCCTCGAGCGCCTTCCACTGGACACCTGCCCCTTTGATAGGTTAATGATTAATCAAATGCATTATTGATCAAGGCTGTATGAGAGCATGTGAATCATGTTTGACCCAGGTGCAAAGCTTGATTTTTCTCAATCTAAAAATACCAGCTACATGGTAAAAGCCAGCCATTAAAAAAAATACCCAGGATGCACTGCAATTTAGCGTACATCTTTAAATCTGCTCATTATTATTTATTTTTTTTGCACAGGTTTGATGCACATACAGCTTTAATTATTTATATCTTAAATGTCTGATTCTAAAGCCGTCTGATTTTAAATTGGGGTGAAAGATGTGTTTTCAACTCCGCTTTAAACCCCAGCCCTAGGAGAAGGGGGGTAATGAGGGTAAACTCCATGGAAACGACAGTCTCTTGCTGCACTTGCTGCTCCATAACAAAGCGAAGATAAAGTCTTGACCTTGATGCAAGTCATTTCCACATGCTCTGCTGCCTTCATGCTTTAAAGCAAGGATTAGACAATTAGTGCTGAGATTCAGGGCATGTGTTCACACATTTGTGAGGTTGTCTTTATATTTTGTGCCCTTGAAAGCTTGGGTGTGGAAATGATTAATAAAATTATGCTCATAAGAAACACAGTTCAAAATGGTTCAACCTGAATGCAGGTTCGTTAAGATGCTCATAGAGTCTGGTCTGTTGAAACAAAAACTGTCTGGCATTGTTATGTATGGAGAAAATGGGGAAGCTTGCAAGACAAGGAGCACAAGTCCAAGTGTGAAGCATTGTAGAGGTGCTTCAATGCAGGGGGACCTGGTGCACTTCAGAAAATAGATGGCATTAAGGGAAAGGAAAAAGTATGTAGAGCAATCAGCCAGAAAGAAATGGGTCTCCAAATGGACGATGACACAAATATCTTTAGGACAACAAAGTGAAGGTAATGGAGAGGCCATCACAAAGCCTTGACCTCAATCTCGTTAAAATGTATACATATTAGGGCTGTCAAATGATTAACATTTTTAATCACGATTAATCTCAGAATTTCATATAGTTATTCGCGATTAATCGCATTTTTTTATCTATTTAAATAAATAAGGCTTTGAAGTGAAATGTTACAATTAAAATGGTGAACACATGTTATGCTAAAAGTACTTGTTAAAAACTGCT
>JAOVVF010000022.1:4950772-4967541 GCA_028565595.1 Duopalatinus emarginatus
AAGCTTACCGGAATCAAAGATCATTTAATCCATGTTCACAGAGGTCTTTCATACAGATAAAACAAAATTAAGATACAATCCAAATCAAGGTCAATAAGCAGACAAGGTTCAGAAACACCATCGATAGTACGAACAAGGACAAATCATAATCCACAAACTCAAGTCTAGTTAATCCAGTACATCAACAAACACAGCAAGAACGCAGTGCATGGTTAAGCGATCAGACATAATCAAGGCTCACAACCTCACCATAAACACAAGTGAACTTGACCTACTGTGCTAGGAATTTGACCTCTGCAATAAACCCATTCATACAGTAAAACACATACACTAGTGAACACACACCTTAGGGGGCAGCAAACACACTTGCCTGGAGCAGGATGCGGCCCCTATCTACGGCACCTGGAAAGCAGTTGGGGTCTAGGTGCTTTACTCGTGGGCAGTTAGGTTGTGTTTTGACAGTGGGGATTGAACCGTTGACCTTCCGGTCACAAGGTTGGTTCCCTAACCACAAGCCTATGGCAAGACTTCGCAACAAGCTAATATACATGAGCTGTGAATTGCTCCTCTAACCCACAGGCCAAAAATATAAACACATAACTTTTTTTCAGTGCTACTGGGGTCAGGCTGTGCTTAGTGTAAAGCACCAGCAAAAAACAAAAAACAAAAAGCATGGCATTCACAGGATGTGTCCCAGTGGTATAGGATGCAGTGAATCAACAAAGAGATTTGATTTTTATTTCTGAGAATGAATGTGAAGGGACTGAAAAATGGAGAGAGAGAGAGAGAGAGAGAGGGAGAGAGAATATGGGAGGAATGTGTCTTGTCATTTTTCCATGTCTTCTAACTGCATTGCTCAAAGACTGCTCACTCAGTCATTTGCACACATTACTCCTTCTATACACACTCTCTGTCTCTCTCTCTCTCTCTCTCTCTCTCTCTCTCTCTCTCTCTCTCTCTCTTTCTCTCTCACACACACACACACACATGCACACACACATTTGTGTAACAATTCTTGTGAGGACCTTCCACAGGCATTTTCTATCCTTGTGGGGACTTGTTTGTCATGAACAGATAAACCTGTACACACACACACACACACACACACACACACACACAGACACACAGAGAGAGAGAGAGAGAGAGAGAGAGAGAGAGAGAGAGAGAGAGTTGCATGACATATTGCATGACAGTGAGGCTATATATTAAGAATGATAAAACAAGGTGAGGCGTGAAGTTCATCTTGCTTTAACTTTGTGCAGTAGGTTCAGCGTCGGTCTTGATGTTTTGAACAGCTCTAGTAAGTATGCTCCTTTCCTGGTAAAATGGTTCCCCTAAGCAAGTACACTTCTTTCTCAATAACACACCAAAATGAATCCCTTAGGTAACCGATCAATAGACCTCTGGCCTCCATTTCAGAGCGAGAGAGACAGAGATGGTGTGTGTATGAGAGAGAGAGAGAGAGAGAGAGAGAGATAGAGATGCATCTTAGATGTAGGATTGGAGATGATGCTGCCCTGAGGCTGCCCTCCTTCTCTATTTTTTTTCTTCTCAAACTAGCATGTGTGGGTGAGAAGCAACACTTAGTAACAACATAAATAACGGGTGTATGTGAGAGACGCGCGGGGTGGTAGAGAGAAAGTGAGTGATGCACTTGCGTTTGCAAAATGAAATAAGCACATTTTTATTGTGTAGTAAATGTGTAAAGACAGTTACAGACGAAATGCCTTTTTCTTATATCATCATGCAGTCTGTGCTGTCATCGAGCTTGTGATCATTATTTCAGGCGAGCAGCTAAACTCTGACTCAATGAATGTCAAAGTTCGAATGTCGAATATTTATTAATCTACTATTGATTGAAAGCTGCCTTATCTCTCAAAGATCATCAAATGACAAGAGGGTATCAGATGAACTTTTTGCATGAGAGTTCACCCTGAACTTGCTGTGAAACTTTTTTTATTATTATTATTAATTTATTTTATTGGATTCATTTAAAGTTTAAAAATTCTGCAAGGTTGAAAATCACAGATATGATAGGCATATAAAAGTTATTGTATCATAAAATATTGGAACCAATCAAACGTCAGTATGCAAATACAGTGTAGGTGTCGGAATTACTACAACACCCAGCAGCCTCAAGGGGTCACATGACTGCCGGCACACACCTGTGTCTTGCTTTCCAGAGATAGGGGTTGGTGGGTAATTGTATGTTGGTGATTTTGTTATGTGTACATTTATTGAATACTACTAGTGTATGTTTATTCCTTGCACCTCAGATTGTTTAGGATTTTGCCTGTTCTCCTTCCTTGTCCCTTTTTGCCTTCCATGGCATTTTTCGTTTTGTGTTTTAGACTTTCATCTGTTTCGTTGTGTTTATTAAAATCTTCCCTGCACTTGCATCCTATTCCTTGTGCCTCTGAGTATTTTTATTTATCATTCACACACTGTACCATAACAGTAGGGCTGCAAGGATGTGAATGAGTCTAGATCAGTGGGCCTGGAGGGCCAAGGTCCAGCACGGTTTGGTGTTATACTCACAGACATCTGATAACACTTATCTGTTAACGGCCAAGTTTAGCTGCTGTGTTTGAATACAGAGCACAATCAGCACCGGTAGTGTTAAATTAACACTGTACGGTGCATATATGGGTTCATTTAAACCAGTTGCTGTGTAGGGTAATCTCCACCCTGTGCTGGACACTGGCCCTCCAGGACCCCTGGTTTGGATCACCTAATGATAGTAAAAGTGAAGCCACTTTATCACAATTAATTATTGTGATGTTAGCATGTAAAATCTTTCACCCAGACAGAGGTAGTCCACACTTGCAGGTGCTTTAATATCAGTTCTCTCAGACAAGACATAATTCAAAACACAACCTGAAATCATATACAGGGACAGGCAAAATGTCAGGTGATAAGCAAACAGACTGGGCACAGACATGAGGTATGAACTCCAAATACAACTAAAAGGTGTACTGTGTTAACATCATTGGCTCCCATGTGAGAGACCTGGGTTCAATTCTGTGCTACACCAATAAGGGTCCTTGGGCAAGACTCCCAACACTACGGTGGCCTACCTGTGAACAGGTGGAAGAGTCTGTACTTGGCCTGGGCCCAGATATGCAAAGCTTTTATTTTTGATTGCCTGATCTCACAAAGGGGCCAGTCTGATCATGCTCCACAGTTAATTATTGAAAGCGTGTTGCACATAAACACAGCTGTTTTGAACTGCTCACTTGGTTAGACGAACACTAATGGGTTGGCCTCCTGCTCACCGACTGACTGACTGCTAGGAGAAGTGCTGGCCTTGAGTAATGTACAGGAAAATTTTTAAAACATACCAGACAGTGAGGCCCTTGTCATATAAAAAAAAATACCCATTTATTGCTTCGTACACTGAATTATTGATCATGTCTAGCACTCTGATCTGGCTATGCCCCATTGGCACCTAAAGTAGAGTCACCCTTGATTGTAGGTAATTATTTATAATAGTGCATTACAAATTAGTTTTCACACTATTGTGTCAAAACCGTAATTCAGTGTTATTCTTTGCTCTCATTTTCCACCCCATATCTAAAAACCTGGACATACAGCTGGCTCTAAATTGGAAATCTGAAACCCTGTGGAAGTTGATGTAGGTGCAATGTGCCTACTCCCACCTTTACGCCATCTATTAGTGGAAAACGACCACCTCAGGACCAATTCTGACCACAAAAAAACTTGATGGTTGACGGTTTTTACCCTCCAGTGACCCTGACACAGTGTGTTGCTGGTCTGAATGTTTCAGCCACCGCAGCATGGGTTGCTAGGTCCACCAACTAATTGTCTCCAGCCAACAATAGTGTATATATATAGTAGTGTTACTAATGTGCTCCTATCCTGAACAAAAATGGCCAAGTAATTAGTGCACTCCTAGAATTGATCACAGAGCCCAAGCTGATGTCCATAACATGGAGGGATCCATTGGCGTCGGAAGCACTTTTAATGTGGGGGGGGGGGGGACACGGATGAGAAATTCCTTATGTCCATTGTGTCTGGGAGCAAATATTACAAACAACTGATTATCAACCAAGAACAGCCTGCTGTTACTTACAGTAAATAAGGCAAAGCGTTAAAGCGTTAAAACGTTAAACCTAATATAGGATATTAATAAAGAGATTCTTGGGGTTTGTTTCATTTTCCTGGCCTGCAGCTTTTGACGCACTTGTCGGGAATAGCGCTCCTATTTTGTTATTTTCAAGTTTTTAAATGAAATAAAGATAGTTTCATATTATATTCTCATTCTCTGTATTTTACTTATTTGGAATTACCTTCAGGCTATAGTCTATAATCCAGCAGTGTTTGTTTTAGCTGTACAAACCCGCCCGTTCCAGCGAGATTTGCGTCAGGTCCCCCGGGACCAAGCGGGAACCAATCCCAGTACAGATCTCTGGTCTGCACCTTTACTGTCTCTGTACTGAAGATTCACTTCACTGACATGTGGAAAACCCGGAGTGGACTTCAACGTTATGTGTTTTCTCCAAACGAACGTTTGGGGGGGGTCCAAACGAACAATTAGGAAATGTGGGGGGGGTCTCGTCCCACTCACGTTCAATGGTGGCGACGCCCATGGAGGGATCTAAACCTTCTGGTTATGAAACTATGAGATTTGGATTGTTTTGTAATCAGGTTAATGTTTTTGTAGATGCCAATAATGTATTAATACTTGGGTAATGTCTTCAGAGAGCTCCGGATGTGCGTGGGGCTAGAGATAAAGTGAAAGTGAAAACATTGTCTACTGTGCTTGCACACAGAGAAATGTGGCCTCTGCATTTAAGCCATCATTCCAGTGAAACACAAACACACTAGTGAGCACACTTGCCTGGAGAGGGGATGCAGCCCCAAACTATAACACCCGCAGAGCGGTTAGAGGGGTTCAGTGCCTTGCCTTGAGGACAATTCACTCATGCCTTGTCTGTTGTGGAGATTGAACCTGGGACCTTCTGTTCAGAAGACAGATTGCCTAACCACAAGGCCACAGCTTTCTGACGAGTTGCACAATCTGACGAGTTGTTGCAATCTTTATTTTATTTTATTTTATTTTTAAATTAGCATTCATGGACATGGAACAGTAAATTTTGCTGGTTAATTTTGGAGAGTAATAACTGTAAAAACACAATAAAACAGCAACAATCTACCTGTGGATAAATTCAGTTGTAATGAGTGCTGCACAGCTTTACACCCCACAAGCACATGTCTCTGATGTTCTCTGAACAACAGAATGCTGCAAGCCTGGTGAAATCTGGGTACCTTTTACTTGTTATATTTTCTGGGTGGATTGAGTGTGCGAAATAGCAGGTCAGTGATATATCTTTCAGCGGTGAGGTTTCTAATGATCTCCTACAGATGATTCACCATTCCTCCAAGGAGATTTATAGTACTAAATCACGACTGAGCAGACGGTTTCACTTAAAGGGCAACACAAGGACTTTTTCCACTTTGAACTACAGAACACAATCCTGACTGTAATAACACCACAGGTCTGGAGAGGTATGAATTTAATTTCTGAGCTTCGAACCTGAATGTCCCTAGGGACTTACTGTAGGGGTCTTGGCTCTGAAGTATGCCAGAGCAGACTGCTCAACCATATGCGGTAACACCTGGAGTCTACCTTGTACACCCACAACTCTCAAAAGGAATCGAATCCTATGGTCGGTCTGGCAGAAAAATGCAATCGCACGTATTCCGATTCCCAGACAGGTGAAGATAACTGTAAGAATGCAGATGCCTTAAGAAAATATCTGAGTTGGAGCCAGACGGTGCCACTAAGACGCAGGGGGGAGACGGTGGGAACTCAGGCAAGGAGATGGAATTTAAATGAGCTATTGAGAAGTTTCCTTTATAATCTCTATTAGCTTAGAGATTCAGCAGTGTGGGACTGGAGATGATGCTGTCCCCATTCACTTGGAATAAAAAACATGTGTGTATGTAGGTGAGGTGAGCAGCAAACACTGAGAGAGAGGAAGAGAGAAAGAGAGAGAGAGAGAGAGAAAGAGAGAGAGAGCAGGATTGAAACTGTGGTGAACAACATAAAAATATTATTAATGATAATAAAATAAATTCTAGTTAAAATTCAATTTAACACCAACAAGGGCAGAATGGTGGTGCCAGAGGTAATGTGTGTGCTGCACAGCTTCAGAGATCTGGAGTTGTGGGCTCGATACTCCCTCTTGTCTCTGCCTTTGAGGAATTTGGTGTGTTCTTCACATGTCCATATTGGTTTTTGCGGTATCCTAAAAAATACACGAGGTGAATTGGATGTGCTAAATTGCCCTAGTGTGAGTGTGTGTGTGTGTGTGTGTGTGTGCATTTGTGTGTATGTCCGTGTGATACTCTACGATGGATTGGAGCGCTGTGTGTGCCGAATGATTGCGGATGGGATCCGGACAAACCTGCGACCATGCTGGATGAAGTAAGTAAGTGAAAGACTGACTATACAACAACAATAATAATGTAATATGCTTCCTGCCTGTTAACTAGACAAAATAATTTGTATAGATAATTTTTTGATTGACAATCATGTTTAGAAATCACATATATTGCTTTTTTTAAATTGTGGTAAAGTGAAGTGAACCAATCATTGACCACTGTACTTGATCCTGACCTTCACATTTAACCTATGTCTGCAGTGAAACATATAAACACACTAGTGAACACACACTAGGGGGCAGTAAGCATATGTGCCCAGAGTGGTAGGCAACGCTATCCAGGGTACCTGGGGAACCGTTGGAGGTAAGGTCAGTTGCGTTTTGTTGGTTGGTTGGGACCAAACTGGTGACAAGTTTGGGTCACAATGCTGATTCCATAAGCACAAGCCCATAGCTGCCTCTAACTTGTGATGTAGCTAGTTTACTCTAACTGCATTAATCAAGCAAAACCATATTCATTGGTCATCATTCTTGAATGAAAGAAAGAAATGAAATGAAACTGAACTATTTGCCTATTGTGTTTGCACACAGAGAAATGTGACCTCTGCATTTAACCCATCCGTGCAGGGAAAAAAAACAAACACACCAGTGAGCACACTTGCCCAGAGTGGGGGCAGCCCCAAACCACAGCGCCTGGGGAGCAGTTGGGGGAGTTGGGTGCTCAAGGGCACCTCAAGGGCTCCTCAGTTGTGTTTTCAGGAATCGAACCCACGACCTTCCGGTCACAAGACCAGTTCCCTAACCACTAGGCCACAGCTGCCCCCAATGTTAACGTTAATGCTCCTTTAACTATTTAGCAAGACTTTCTATCTGTAATTATCATCAGTGTTTTGGGCTCATTCGTCCATCCAGCCATCATCTTCTGCTTCTCTGGGGTCCAGGTAGTTGGGGCAGCAGATATAATCTCTCCAGCATGTCCTGTGTCTTTCTCTGGGTCTCCTACTGGTTGGACATGCCCAGAAGACCTCACCTGGAAGACCTCACCTGGGAGACATGCCCAGAAGACCTCACCTGGGAGGCATCCTAAACAGATGCCTGAACCACTGGCTCCCGTTGACCTGGATGGGCAGCGGCTCCACTCCGATGACTGACCTCTTCACCATATCTCTAAGGGACAGTCCAGCCACGAGGAAGCTCGTTTCAGATGCATTTGATGTTATTGTATCTACAGTATATAGTTTGACTGTGTAAGTATCTGTACGATGTAGCAGTTCTAATATTTGTACTGTCTAGCAATGTTAAGCAAAATTGTGGACATTTTGACAGCTGCGACTTTATTACCAACTGAACTTAGGCAGGTTTAAGACATACAGGCAGACTGAAAAAAACTGTAACTGTATATCTGTAGAACAAGGATTTTATTTCATACATAAAAATGCACTGTATATGTTGCATTTCTTTTTCTGCTCATATCAGTCTCTACACATGTAGACAGAATATTCAGGTGAAGTCCTAAAGGAAGCAGGGAAGAGTAAGAAAAGTACAACATGAGGTGTGCCATTGAAGACTGCTTTCTAGAGGAACAGAGAGGCAGCAGCCTGTCAGTCAAGTTTACAGACACTTTCTTACCTTTACTGTCAAAAAAGCTCTGCTAAGAAAAAAACCTATCCTCAGTTTCTTCTAAAGAAAGACCCTTAACCCTCCTGACATTTAAGAAAGAGTCTGCAAACCGAAAAAAAGAAGATTTTTTCATAGTTCAAATATGACAGGATCATGTTCTCCAGAGATGATGGACAAAAATCCCAATATTTTAAGATCATATTTGCATTAACATTAAAAAGACAATGGCGTAGGGATGAGTGATGGGGGTTGGTGGGGTTGAAACTTTGTAAATGCCAAATAATCTACAGCAACAATGGTAGAAAGAAGTGGAGCATGTCAACAATGCACTATTGTACAATATTATACTTTTATTATACAGTCATGAGAAAAACAATGTCCAATGTCCTCTATGTATAATAAAAACTCATCTGTGTTTAACAAGCCTTTAAATTAAGATAAATACAAGCTCAGATGAAAAACGCATGACAAATTACAGCATGCCATTATTGATCTAACAAAAACTAGACCAAAATGCAAAAGGAGTGTGTGTGCTTCTATGGAAATTAAGAGGGTAAATGGCAGTCAGGTGATGTTAATAAAATGCCTTTGATTAACTGATCATCAGCAAGTGTGACCACCTCAATAAAAGAAAAGGTTTTGGCAGTTTGCCGGTCTAGAGCATTCAGTTGTGTGTTAACACAGTGCCAAGGAGCAAAGACAATCAACAATTTCCATCAATATGGGAAGGGTTATAAGGCCATTTCCAAACAATTTAAAAGATTGTTCCAACATTCTACAGTGGAAAACATTATTCACAATTGGAAAGCTTGGTTTTTAATCCTGTTGTTCTTGTCTGTTTGTGCGTGTGTGTGTGTGTGTGTGTGTGCGTGTGTGATTGTAAATGGTCGTGGTTGGTGTGGCACAGTGGTAACATCACTGGGTTCCCATGTGAGAGACCTGGGTTTGATTCCCTATCTGGGCAGCCTCCTAACACTATGCTGGCCTACATGTAATACCAGTAACCTTGTAAGTTGCTCTGTATAAGAGCGTCTGCCAAATGCCGTAAATGTAAATTGTATCATTAAAAAGCTGCATCGTGTTGAACCTCAGTGACTGTACACTTCACAATCACATTTTGCAATGCTTTTTATCTACATATACAGCATATTCTACTGGAATTATAGAGAAAAATATTACTTGGTTACCATATAAAAAATTGCAATTAAAATGATGGAATCTGCGTCTAGGATTTTTGTTTTCACCTTTGTTTTCACCTAAACAAATGTCTTTTGCACTGTTAAAGTTATATTTTCTTGTTTCCAGTCCAGGCACTATGCACACACACTTAGTGACATTGACAGTGATATAGCTGTTGCTGTCAGACAGGCTTGTTTGAGTGTTTCAGAAACTGCTGATCTCCCAGGGTTTTCACACACTGCAGTCTCTAGAGTTTACACAGACTAGTGAAATAAATGCACACACACACACACACACACACACACACAAAATGTTTTTCCTCTGCGAGAACAGAGGAGAATGGACAGACTGGTCCACTCTGAAAAAAAATAATAATAAGGAAGCCACTCTTTACAACTGTGGTGTTCAGAAAAGCATCTCAGGATGCTTTTGGTCTACAATAGCAGAAAACCAAATCAGGTTTTTACTCCTGTAAGCCAGGAACAAGAATATGATCCTACACTGCGAACAGACTCAACAAAGTCTGCTAAAGCAAATAAAGAGCAAGTGATGTTATCTTCAACTGTCCAGGTTTGTCTGTGGACAGCACCATGGCAGCAGGATGTGCTGTGGGAAAAAGACAAGCCGGTGGAGGGAGTGCGATGCTCTATGCAGTATTCTGTTTGGAAATCCTTGGGTCTGGGAATTCATGTGGACGTCAGTTTGACACGTGTCGTCTACCTAAACACTGCTGTGGATGAGGTACATCCATTCGTGGTAAAGGTAGTTTCAGAGGACGATGCGCCTCGGCACACTGCACACAATGTTCAGGAACATAACAACATGACAAATAGTTGAAGGTGTTGCCCTGACCTACAAATTCTACAGATCTCAATGTGTGTGGGTTGTACTGAAAAACGTACAGGACTTACAGTATCTGCTGCTAATGTCTTGGGGCCAGGTTATACAAGGCACTTTCCGTGTAGGTAGGTAGGTGGGTGAGTATGGGCAGGTGGGCTGGTTGGACGGGTGGGCGGACGGGCAGGCAGGCAGCTAGATAGGTAGATTTCATGGGTAACATTTACCGCAGCTCCCAACTACTTTGGGAATAAAGAAGACCGGGAACAGAGAAAGGTCAGGAAGGTTGCAGCATGACTTACAAAGCCGTAATGTGTTTTTTCCATGCCTTTCACATTTAATTGCGGAACGCATAAAATCCAAGCTCAGATGCTCTGTCCTTTGTTCACCCACACACAATTAAGGAACCGTTCACAGTGATATGCTGTTAGTTCATGACAGTGATGATGACAGTGGATGATTTTTTTGTCTTGTTAATTTAATGAAGACAGATTTTCCCTCTCCCGGCATCCAGAACGAAAGTGCGATAATGTGATCAAGGAAGCGACATGTATTACAAAAAAGGAATAAAAAACACTTGCTGTAAAATTCAGAAAAAGAAATAGCTTTCTGTAATCCGTAATGGACATGACAGCATCAGTGAGCAATGAAGATAAGTCACTTTGTAAGAAATGAGAGAGAAGCACCAGTCCCAGTCTCATGGGAGAAATGTTTGCCATCAACTCAGCACCTGAAAAAAGCTCTGGAGTTGCCAGATAGATTGAAGGCGTCAATTCTGATATTCTGAACAGATCACTCAAAAACCTGCCAAACACAACCTAACTTGCCAATGTAATCACATTTTCAAGACACTAAAAGTTTTTTTTTTTATTTCCTGTTTACTGGCATTTCAGCTAAAAGCCTACACAAGCTACACATCAGTATACACTGGAAAACCTGAAAAACTGGTACAGACTGTAAAAAAAACTGGTTTGTTGGTGGGTTTATAATGATATAGGGTTTGTTTAGCTAAGTTAAGTTACCAGATCTCAATGTTATCGAACACACCTGGGATGCCATGCGACACCCCACACCTTGAAATACAACAGAACTGTGGGCATCAGTACATACAATACAACACTGAATTTCAGTTGATGTGCTATGAAAGACATGTCAGTTCTAGCATGTTTCCAGCACAGCTTGGCTCAGCAAATTACCCATAATCTTCTCAATTTCCACCACCATTCCACTTGTCCTTATGGCTTGGGCATATGGACAGAGGTAAATATAGACTAGTGATTGATGAAACACAGTTGCACTGATGTTGTGAATAATGTTTTATCCCCAAAATTGTTCCTGTTTCTGGATTTTAGATGCAATATCACAGCTGAAAACATTATATTAATGTGAGCAAATGTATCCGAACACTTGACCATCGCATCCGTATGTGGTTCTTCCCTAACCTGATGACACAAAGTTGGTACATAATGTGTTTGTATGTTAAGACTTGAACTAAAGCCAAGATCTGTTCCAGAATGTTCCTGTGCACAAAGCAAGTTGGAATGGAAGATCCTTCATAGTGTCCTTCGCAAAGCCCTGACCTCAACCCCTACTAAACAAATTTGGGATAAACTGGATTGCTTATTGAGTGCCACGCCTTCTCACTCAGCCTCAGTGCCTGACTTATGCACTAATTGCACTAATTAGATAAATTCCACAGTCACACTCCAAAATATAACCTTTACAGAATAGTGAAGGTTATATGTCTATGTAGGACTTATTACTTATCTGTAAATCAGCCAATGTGGCTGTGGTAGCCAGGTAGCCACTCAGCCAGGGGCAGTGGTAACTCAGTGATTAAGTTGGTGATCAGAAAGTCGTGAGTTCAAATCCCTGCACCAACAAGCTGCTACAGTTGGGCCCTTGAGCAAGGCCTTAAACCCTAAAAAGCTCAGCTATGTAAATTAGGTAAATGTCACTCTGGATAAATGCCATAAATGTAAATGAATTCAGGTGGCAGCAGCATGGTGCATAAAATCACACATTAAAAGGTCAACAGCTTCACAACATACTGACAGAATGAAGAAATATGAATCTCACTGACCGGTTTGGTTTTTGGTTTAATGTTTGAGGTGGTTTAATTAGTTCAAAAACTGTAACCTCCAGGGATTTTCTGGTTAAACAATCTACAACATTTATACAGAATGATCTAAAAAAACAACAAAAAAATCCATTTAGTCCATCTGCTCTACTGGTAAAAATGTGTTGTAGATGAGAGATTTCAGAGGAGAATGTCTAGACAGGTTCTACAGTAGCACAAATAACCACTCTTTACAACCATGTCACACAGACAAACATCTCAGATTGCACAACAGGTCAATCACTAAAGTGGGCACAAACTCGCTCAAACTGGGCAGCCCAAGGCTTCTGGTTGAGGAACCATCCTTGGGACCAGAAGGACACGTATTGACTGGAGTGCCCTTGAGCAAGGCACCTAACCCAAGCTGAAGATAGGGGCTTCCCATCGCTTTGGGCCCTGAGTGTGTGTTCACTAGTGTGTGATTCCCTGCATGGATGGGTCAAATGTGGAGGTCAATTCCACTAGACAGTGGTCAAATGACTAGTTCACTTTCACTAACAGATGATAGCTTTTCAGTCTGTAACTGTTCAGTTTTGATGAGCATGAAGAATGACAAAAAACTTGCTTGAGATTGTTACATTGCAAAGTGTGACACACTTGTGAGCACTCCATTATGACAAAAAGAGAAGGGTAAAAAAAACAACTGATGTTACTAAAGTGAGAGATCCGTTTACAAAAGTGTTTAGGATTTCATTAATCAGGTAGAAAATAAATGTTTCCAGAGAATGTTGTTCAGCCAGAGAAGACTGATGAGCACTGTGGTTAGATGTTTCTATCATAAAAGTAAAATCTTAACTGTGATACACAACACTGAGAATTTCAATAAAAAGGAGTAAGATAATCTGTAATAGAGACTTTACACACACCATAGCAAAGTTTCATAAATGATGTTTGTGTTTTGGACCATTTTTGATTAGTTTAGGTACATAATCCATGATGTTAGCTGTTAAGAATGCACACATAAACTGACTGTGTTCTTGTGGGATTGAACATAATTGCAGGTGTTTAATGACACAGAGGCAAACAGTCTAAAAATCACAGTACAAAAACAGGTACAGTGTTAGGTGATCAACAGTATATCAGAGGTAAAGAACCAATCCAAAAACACATACAACAAAACAGGGGTGCGTTTTTCAAAACGTTCGTAACGCTAAATACTTTGTAACTTCGTACTTAAGATCAATCTTAAATTTACGAGTGTTTCCCGAATCCCTTTGTAACCTACGTAGTACTTAAACTCGTAACTTACGAATACTCTGACACTCTCGTAACTCACTTAAGCACTTCTTAACCCGAACTCTCATGCCCCTGAATCAAACTATTTAAATTAATTGAAGCACATGAGAATATCCGTTGATGTGATTTGATGTAAATAAAATACATGAAATAAATAAATGTTTATCCGGTGAGGTAGTAAATTAATACCTGTTTTTGTTGTAAACAAATGGCTACAAGCTGGCCTATCACATATCTAAACAAACTGAGTGATTCATTATTTACATAATTAAACAGCAGAGATGGCATTTAAAGCGATGATGTCACTCTCGAGACCAGACACATCCTCTTACCGCAGTTTAGTGTTTATACATGGTTTTTATATACCAGTTATTTATAAACTCATTAGTTATTAGTTTTTTTTATAATAATTACTCTCCTAATTATTATTATTGTGGTATAATAATGAGTAAATGTAAGTGAATCAGTGGTTCTGTTTTCGACTGATAGTGCCTATTCAGTTCAGACACAGAGGAGGAGTCAATAAAGAACAACTTAAGACTTGTTCATAAGTTTGGAGATTAAGAAGGATTTTGGGAAACACTTGTGAAAATGCAGCACTTAAAGTTACGCTGTTCTTAAAGTTGTTCTTAAATCGCTAAGAGCAGACGTTATCGGGAAACACACCCCTGCTTGTCTGAGGATACAAATACTTTGTAAACTAATAGGGGAAAAGGCAGGGTTTATACAGACAAAGAAATTCAGGGGACTGAGTACAGGTGGAAAACAAAGTATCTGGCATGTGTTCAGCCATCTTGGTTGGCTGCCAAGAACTCTGGGAATTTGAGTCCTGGCTTAAGCATGGCATATTTGCTGTACTGACACTACAAATTATGTGTTTATTAGAAAGCTAAATAACATATTTAAACAATAATAATGTTACATTTTAACAACAGCTATCTGAATGATAGTAGAATAACAGTACACTAAAGCCATTTATAATATTAATTAAAAAAACAAACGTTACAATAATTTGGAAGTTAATTTGCTGTTAAGGTAATGATAATAAATACATTAATGATGTGCAAATATAAGAGTTACCCAGATAGCATACTGACATGGGCCACTTTTGGCAAAGATATGACACTGCTGGTTCATTGTCAGCATGTGAGGCAAAAGTGTTCCAAATGTTAAAAATGCTTATATGGCCCACATGACTTAAAGCATAACAGGGCTATTTCTGACAAAGGCACAGCACTGTTGGCCTCTGTCATGGCCAGCAAACTGCATGTGAGCCAAAATTAGACCATATACTAAACATTCTAATATGTCCCGTAACATATCTGGGCCACTTCTGGAATGGTAATTGACCAGTTGTACATGTGGTTGAGTTTTAGAGGTTTAGAGGCGGCTGAGATCCGGCATCCGCACCTGGCCCTCTTCTGTGACATTATTCCATATAGTATGTGGGCTACAAGTAAGTGATAAATGTAGTCCACATTTTGGCCATATCTATCAAAGCTATCTGGGTAACAACTAAATTGATCAAATCTATTCTAATCTTTTTATTCAGATCTTATTTATTACTGAGTAAATTAATGCATACGATCATTTTGTAAATCAAGGCTCTACTTTTTTGACATCTAGGCAACAATCCACTTTCTGTTTTTGTTTTTGAATTACTGATGTGGATTGCTTAGAGCTTTCCCAGCTGTGATTTTTAAAACCACATGTATTTACATATCACAAAGCTACTGTTCTCCCAGAGTGAAGCTTATAATACTAGCATCATGTATTGTTTATATCCCTCCAGAAGTCTTCAACTTTCGCTCTCTTACTGTGTGTTGGTGTGTAAATGTGTCTCCCACCACAACTTTAAGCTTCGAATGAATTTAGAATTTCTAGGGAGAACAAAGTTGGCTATAAGCTTCCAGTGGAGCTACACTGACTTTTATTAACATGGGACTCTTCAGTGCTCCTTCCTCCGGGAGCTGTTGGAGAATCCAGTCTTAAGCCTATATGATACCAGAAGCTCAGCCTGATGGCTTTATACAGAAATTCCTTTACTCCTTATACCCTCTTTCTGAGTGCTGCAGTCACTGTGCCGTGTTTCTCAGAGCTGGTGGAGGCATTTTGTTGTGTTCACATGATCAGCAGTTAGAGTGCTGCAACATGACCGTGACCTACATTTGCAGTCTGGCCTTCAGGGCTGCTGAGAGACAAGCAATGAAGCAACACATTGACCACTGCCATCTGCTCAGCCACAGACATCACCTATTCAACTTCAGTGATACTCTCTCTGTATACTCTCATATGCACATGCACACTCACACTCACAAGCTATCTGACACGTGCACACGTGCGCATGCTCATGCAAGCGGATGGGGAAAAATCTGTGCTGAATGTGCAGCATAGGAATGACCTTCATCATTCCTTCCTGTGGAGAATGACATACACACAGCTATAATGACTATATCTAAACTCGGGAATAAGAACTGTAATAAGAGTAATAAGTATTTTAGTATTTAAAATTTGCAAGTGTTTATTAAAAAATGTGCAGACAAATTCAAAACACAGCCCAAAAAGGGTCTGGATCTACAAACATGGTTATCACATGCAAAGACAGGAATCAAGGTCAAAAACATAGACTAGAGTCAAAAACAAGAATAACTGGAAATCCAATGACTTCACAACCTCACTGAAAATAAACACACATAGAGACAGATGTAACCTGACACAGGAGAAACTAATTGAGAACACAAAACAGGTAGGGAAAACACAACTTAAACTTAAGGAATGAAGAATGGGCGGATTGTAAAGTACTGGACATCTTGCATTGTTGATGAGCATTCTGGGAATTGGAGTCCTGGCTGGATCATGGTTCAGTACTAACACTATTAGTACATGACATTAGTACATAGAAATATATAAAAATTTACTAAAACTAAGACTAAAATGTCTGGTTCAAACTTACCTAGATCTGTGATATATTATCTATATCTAGAAATAAGTCTAGATCTGCCAATAGAATAAGTGATCCTGAATCCTGACTGCATCTGCTCACCAGACCCGCCCACCTTATATCAGTTGCTTGCTGCTGCTGAAGATGAAGCCCCATTGACAGTCTAGTGATCAGCATGACAAATTAAACATGCTCAGAAACCATGAATTTGGCTTTGGACGGTAAACTGATATAAACAGTCTAGGACTAGAAACAGTTTTACTCTTCATCAGTCAAGTATCCTTTAATGAACAATTGATGAAATTCAACAAAGCCAGGCTTCAAGTTATAACTATAATACTTTTCCTGGCTATACATTTGCACATTTTCTATATAGCAGGGGATTAATTATAGTCACACTGTCACACTTGAATGATCCAGATCATGATCG
>JAOVVF010000022.1:4989150-5002491 GCA_028565595.1 Duopalatinus emarginatus
CAGCAATACCAGAATGGTGTTACCCAGCGTAAAATAGCAAAGACTTTTAAGTTATCATCATCAACCGTGCATAACATAACATAATTTTTATTCACAATTTGTTTAGTGTCCCAACTTTTTTGGAATCCGGTTTGTACTAAATGTAAAAACGTTTAGTGTTGAGACTGATAAGAAAGTGAATAGATGTGGTGTATAAAGTCGAGATTGAAAAATACTCAAGTATTCCAGAAACTAATATTAAGATCTAGTATTGATTACTCCTAATCCATTTTTTTTCAATACAAGAAATTGCATTACATCTTTGCCTAGTTATTGTTTTCAATTCTTCATTCACCTTTCGACTAAACCTAGGCCTCTGCCAATAAAGACCTGCATTAACATCCAATACTGTCTCTCTACTTTCATGACAGTAATAGAAAAATTGAAAATTTTCTCCATGTTTGGTAATATTTCAACAGTATGTATTTTATAACCAACAGTACACACAGATCAGCTATAAAATTATCACCACCTGCCAAAACAGCAGCCAAAATCCACAAGACCTCCATAGGTGTTGGCACCAAGATTGGCATCAGATCCTTCTGTGAATATTCTTTGGCATTAGACCAGATGGACTAGCCTTCAGCCCCAAGCACATCAGTGAGCCTTTGGGGTCTATGACCCTGTCGCTGGTTCACAGGTTTCCTTCCCTGGACTACTTTCGGTAGGTATTAACCACTGCATACTGGACACACTCCACAAGACCTGTTCTTTTGGAAATGATGTAACCCAGTCGTCTGGACACAATTTGGCTCTTGTAAAAGTCACTCAGATCATTACGCTTGTCAAATTTCCCTGCTTCTAACATATCAACTTCTCACTGGTGACTTTCTGCCTAATATATCCCACCCCTTGACAGGTGTCACTGTAACAAGATAATCTGATCTGAGTTACTTTGACAAATTGTGATGTCTAGATGACTGGGTCAGAGCATCTCCAACAGCAGGTCTTGTGATATGATTCGGTAAGCAGTGGTTAATACCTGCTAAAAATGGTCCAGTGAAGGACAACCAATGACCCGGTAACAGGATCATGGGTGCCCTAGGTTCACATAACACATTCAGAGGTCCTGTGGTGTCCATGCCTCTACAGGTCAAGGCAGTTTCGGTGGATGTTTTGGCAGGTGATGTTAATGTTGTGGCTGATTTGATGAGGATCAATTATGCAGCATTATTTTTAATTTTTGGATACATGGCAATGTCACCCTCCTGAAATCTATGCAGATGAGGAAACTGTCAAGTGAGATGCAATAATTGCTTCGCATCCAAAAATAGAAAGGAAGTCTGTTTCCCTGTTTATGTATTATTTCCACAGATTGTGAGAGCTAGCAGACTTCCAGGCTCTTTCATTAAAATATTTTATGTAAAAGCCAAGCTGTCCTGACACCAGACGTTGAACTAATCTGAAAGCAGACTGGCAAACATTGAGTGATGTCTCAACTGAAGTTCAGGAGATGCTGCAGTACAGCATTCATCAAGGCCCTCATCTGACATCAACATCCACTGAGACTCGGGTTTGACTGACAGCCAGGGAAGTCACATTAAAACTGGCGAATTTATCAATAACGTGAAAGCTGTGATGGGGTGAAATGGGCTATTGATTATTAGGACAGAGGATATAAAAGAGCTCCTGGGGGAATAGATGAAGTGGAGAGAGTAGGAGTAAAGATGAGAAAGAGCAGGGATGAAGGAAGAGAGGAGGGGGAGGTGGCTGTAGAAAGGAGCAGAGACTTGATATGTGGTGTGTAGAAAAAAAAGTTAATTGAGTCTGCCCTTATAAACCAGGTGGAACGTGTAAACTGTAGCTGAAGGAAGGATAAAAAAACAAACTCGGCTATCACCTTACAACATGGGTGTGTCAGCAAAGACCTCAGCTGAATTGCTCTGGGTGTTTGAACATGTCTTTGTTGTCTGTCCTTTGACCTTTTATTTTTTAATAGATAAACACTCAATGCTTACTTAAGAGCCATTCCAATACATTATTAAGTGAACTGCGATTTGGTAAACAAGGTCCTGGAGCCTAATTACGTGACCACATGAGGTTTGGAAAATCAGTCAGACAGTATGCAGAACCCAGTATACACTGATTAGCCAAAACCACTGATGATGGGTGGGATATATTAGGCAGCAAGTAAACAGTCAAAGCTAATTGGGCAAGTGTAAGGATTTGAGTGATGGAAAAATTGTGATGGCTAAACAACTGGGTCAAAACATCTCCAAAACAACAGATCTTGTGAGATGTTCCTGGCATACAGTGGTTTGTACCTACCAAAATTGGGCCAGCTGACAGCTGGTGAACCATCAACAGGCTCATGGCTGCCCAAGGCTCAATGATGCACATGGGGGAGATAAGTAGCCTATCCAATCCCACAGAAGATCCACAGAAGGCTCCGTTGCTAACATCTTGGTACCAGCTACCACAGCCCACCTTCAGAGGTCTTCATGTCTTGCCAGGTCAGGGCTGCTTTTATAGCACCTGTTTATATATACTGACTGATCGTGGCATGGACTCTACAAGACCTCTGATGGTGGGCTGTGGTATATACTCTTAAAATGTAAGCAACGGACCATTCTGCAGATCTTCTGTGGGATCAGACAAGCTAGTCTTCGACTGCACTCAAATGAACAAAAACCAAGGTTTAAATAATGAAACAAGGCAAACAAAACACAGGTGATATGTCATCAGTCGCTAAGCATGGGAGGGAGTCATAAAGGTAGCTAGGTTAGGTGCTGGGGCTGCTGGGTAATGTAGTCATGATGCAAAATATTTTATAAGTGGCAAAGTGGTTGTGCAACGCTTGCATCAGATGAATCACTTTATTCAACAGGTGCATACATTAGCATATACACTGAAGTACCAGAAAAATTGGTAGCATAAAAAACTGGGAGCATAGGACTACAGAAATATAACGGGGCATGGAGTCTATGAGCTTGTAGGGAATAAACATCACATTTCCTGCAGAATGGTCCATAATTTGTTGTTTTCTTAAGTGTAGGATTTTTCAGTTCTATAGTGCCAAATGCATAACAATGAATCCAAGACACGGACAGATAGAAAGATCATCAGAAAGGAGGCAGTGGGCAGCCCCCTGATCCACTGTGCCCAAGGAGCAGATGGTGGTTAGGTGACTTCTTGTTGAGTTAGGTGGCACAGTTGAGTTTTGTTGGTTGCATATATATATATATATATATATATATATATATATATATATTTAATACAGACATAGTTCTAGTTGTCTGACATGCAGCATTTCTCATTTGGACGCCATACTGGAAAATCCATATCTGCCCAGATTGAGTCACGTGTCTCACCAGATATGTGTGTATCTTGTTGCTGATTGGAGGAAATAGCAGTGCTGCTTACTGACCCCATTCTCCCTTTGTTGGACTGAGAGATTGGACTAAGATTTATAAAATAGAATACATGATAATGCCAAAGATTAACACACAATAATGCGTTCATCATTAATAATCAGTAACAGCCTTGGGAAAGGCGCGGGTGAAAACACACGCTTACTGATGGTGCAATTTACCACGAGACAGCACCGGGCTCTTGAGGGGGATGTGTGTATTAATTAGGCTACCGTCTATTCATCTGTGTGCGCTCCGGCTGCCTCAGAGCAGTGCATCAGAACGCTGTCAGGGTCGCTAATGCCTGTAATTGACCGGTTGATAAGTGGTCCACGAGCTCTTTCTCTCTCTCCTCGGACAATACAGGCACGTGCCAGACTTAATATTCACGCCGGCGTCTCTACTGAGAGTTAAACCTCAGCCAAGGTCATGGAAACGCAGTGAAGAGCTTGTGGCTCTACCCCGCCGTTCACACCACTGCAGCCACGCACACATCAAAGGGAGCTTTGAAGACACTAGGAAGTGAACCATAGTAAATGAGGCACCTTCATTCTGCACTAATGAGCTGACCAAGAGAGGATTATAAACGGTTTATAATAATTTGCTGATTAACTCGATCATAAGCAAAAGTCGCATAATAATGGCCGAAAAAGTATGTCAAAGTATGGAAGTGTGAATGAACACAGTTCAGTGTGACAAAATGCATTACTTTCATGGCAAATAAAAGATTTTTTATACACATCCAGAAGAAGTGTATTAAACAGAGATATTAGAAGTAGATGTATTCAGATACCTACATTTTACACGTACAGGCTCTTTTATGTCATCCCATTTTAAAACAGTTCAAAGTCAGACACCATGTTGGATGAGAGGACCTGGCTCACAGGATCTCTGTTACAGTTCATCCCAAAAGTGTTCAATGAGGTTGAGGTCAGGGTTCTGTGTCAGCCAATCAGGTTCTTCCACACCAAACTCACCCAACCATGCCTTTATGGGTCTTGCTTTACACACTGGGGTACAGTCATGTGGAAACAGAAAAGGGCCTTCCCAAAACTGTTCCCAAGTTGGAGACACACAATTGTCCAAAATGTCTTGGTATGCTGAAGCTGGAACTAAGGGTTCTAGACCAAGTCCTGAAAAACAACCCCATTTTATTATCCCTCCTCCACCAAACTTCACAACTGGCACAATTTATTTAAGCATTTAACATTCTACTGGCCAAATCTAGACTTGTCCAACAGAATCCCAGATAGATAAATCCATGCCATGAAGCTTCTGGCACACAGTTTTTGTGCTGATGTTAATGCCAGAGGAGGTTTGGAACTCTGTAACTGGTCTGCCACTTCAAAGCTGTGTTACTGTGATTCTACTTTTTAATAATATTGCACACAGTGTGAAGTGGGAAGAAATTTATTTAACTGACTTGTAATCGTGGCATCCAGGTAAAGAACCACACTCTTTAGAGTGACCCATGCTTTCACAAATGTTTGTAAAGACTGCAAGGCTAGGTGCTTGATTTTATACACCTGTGGCAATGGGACGCAATGAAACACCTGAATTTATTGATTAACAGGTGTGTCCTAATACTTTTCTCCATATAGTGTATACTTCTGTGTGCAAGGACAGTGGTCAATGACTGGTTTGCTGTAATTTTTTTCACTTTAATGAATGACCTCTTTATTAGTGCACTTTGTGGCTCTAGAAACCTCTCAAAAATTCATCATGGTTTCTCTGTGGGAACTATTTGCGTTATGGGAATGGGAAGGGTTATACCATTTGACACCAGGGGCCACCAGTTAGAATGCACAAAGATGTTTCCATTGGTTGATTACTAAAAACAAGAACAATTATTATGTTTTTTTTAACCAAAATAAACCTACATTGGATAAGGGTCATAAAATTCTGAGTGGTACAAAATTGGTGTGAAGTGCAGACAAGTCTATGCAAAAAACATAGTGGTGGTGGCTCCATATTAGTATGGGGTTTGTTTAGCATACATTCCCTGACCCCCTGGTACATCTACAGATGTCTGTGTGTCCTTTCTGACATAATACACACACATTCATCCTGCGTACATTCTGATGGGTTTGGCCTCTTCCAACAGGTAAAAAGCGCTGTGACACACGTCTAGAGACGCCAAATTACGTTTAGAAGAACACTCATCTCAGTTTGGGGTTTCGCCATCCCCACATAATTCATCAGATCTCATTGTTATCTAACACATCTGGGATGCCATGTAACATGCTGTGGAACACAGATATCCTTGACCTCGATATTCAACAGAATTGTGGTTCTGTCATGCAGGAAGTATGGTGTTCAATGTCTACAGAATATTTCCGCAAATTTTCCTTCCATGCCTCGTGGAGGATTTGAGTAGTCTACCAGTTTTCCTGGCAGTTCAGTGTACATGTTTATGCTTAACACAGCTAAGCACATAGCAAGATAACATAGCAAATGTTGTCTACATTGTGCAAGACAAAAGGACTGAATAATTACCCAGTGAAGGCACGTTCAGCTTGTAAGGCAACAATATCCAACACCATACATCAATTAAAATATACAGGGATGGAATGCATCCATTATGCATGTAGACGAGATTACAGTGCCGTGAACACAGTGTAAACATTATTACCAGCTACAACTAACACAAATGTTGGTTTTACTTACTTGTTGTTTGCACATACTCTTGAAAGGGAACCACAAATGGGGCACAGCAAAACACTATTTAAATATTACAGATATAACTATTTTGATTTTCTCACCAGCACTTATGTCAATTCCTCACCAGCACTCATTTCTTAACTTTTTGTTTCCAACAACTAACATGTCGGCCATATCCCCTCCAACCAGGGAAACGTCTGTGGTTCCTAATTAGCTGTCACTAGTGCCTTTTGATACAGCTGCTCCAGAGGACAAGTGCTATCACCAGGCATAGATCCAGTTACTCCTCCACTTGTTGAGGGTCCTCTAACTGACATAAGTATAGTTTTTAAGTTAAAGGAATTGGATCTTATAGCCATTAGGTATCAAGAGCAAGAGACATATGTGGCATTTAGCAGATGCTTTTATCCAGAGTGACTTACAAAAGTGCTTAGTCAGTGACTCAGAATATTTAAAGCTAGTGCTGGTGGACCAGAATTCAAAGTACTTGAAACTAGGATACTGCCGGAAATGAGCAATACATGAGCAATACTTAAGACACAAATTGCAAGCAAAACAAGTCCTATAAACTGTAGGTAGCCCTAAACTATTCAAAACCCATGGAGAAACGAGGCAGTAAATACAATAACTGATGTAAATGCAGTAAGAGCTTTAATAGATGCAGAGGTAGTGCTGAATTGAGTTAGTGGTCAATAAAGTGCTCTCAGAAGATGTGTCTTTAGTCAGCATTTGAAGACAGCAAGTAATTGTGCAGTAAAGACACAGAGGGAGTTCGTTCCACCACCTTGATGTGATGGTGGTTGGAAGTGTCTCTGGGTACACATCAGGGCTTTTACCTTAGGGTAGCAGGTTGGGTAGAACATGGACCATTTTGGCATTGTAGGCAAGGGTCAGGGTTTTTGATTTGGCCTGCTACAGGAAGCCATGATGGATTCAGGAGGATTCAGTACATTTACATTACATTACATTTACGGCATTTGGCAGACGCTTTTATCCAGAGCGACTTACAGGGTTGTTGCAACGTAGTGTTAGGGGTCTTGCCCAAGGACCCTTATTGGTGCAGCACAGACTGGCTGCCCAGACCGGGAATCGAACCCAGGTCTCTCACATGGGAGCCAATGATGTTGCCGCTGTACCACACCAACCACACACTACTACTGTCTAGTCTAGTCTTGAGATTACAAGTGACTGATCAAGTACCTGCGTGGCCTCTCTTTCTCGAGAGAGAGAGAAATTGTTCTGAATCTTGTAAAAGAGAAATCTGCATGACATTCAGACACATATATTGCAGGTACCTGTCCTGGTATTAGAGACAGTTCTGCATCTCTCCAGTTGCTCTCACAGTTTTTATAGGTTTACATATCTCTATGGTTCCTCCATTCAGAGAATTTGAGGTTGATTCCTATTTTACCATCTTCGAGGTGACACAAATGTGGTCCTTGCTTCTTCAGTGTAAGGTTGGTATGGCACAGGAAGTATGCTCCTTTCTAAGTGTTGAGTCGGGACTTTGCTTACAAAGCAGTATCGCCTACCTTACTTCAAATGTATGATATAGTTCCAGAGGCTTGTAGACAACGGTTCTAGTTTCACCAGAAATCAGTGAACCAAACGTTTGTTGAGTTTGCGTGAGAGAAAACAGCATTATTTGAGAAGTGGTGTACTGTTTCCATGATAAAACAATTGACCCAGCTAAAAGAGCCTTAATTGGTTTGGGCTGGTTGTTTGGTCTCAGCAATGTTCTCTTGTGTAAATGTTGTTTCCTAGGTTTATTAAGAGCAGATTTATGTAGTATTAAAATGTCTATTTTGGGTGTTTGCTAGTCTGGCTGAAAGAGGGTAAGTGCCTCTTTTTATTGTGTCTTTTCCCCCTGGTTACATATTAGGTAAAGATGCTGGTATCACAAATAGTGTAGAAATACTAGTTGAGGGCAGACATGGGCACAATTGTAGGTTTAAATCCAAAAGCAGAACCCGTCAAGAAACAGGCAGAGAATTAAGCAACCAGAGTATCAGAGACAAACACAAAGAGCAGGAAGCAATGGTCAAAAATACCAGAATAGCAGTCAAAGGAAATCCAAATACTTCATCATGAATGCTGGAACTATGGGGTTTTATATACCTGTATGGAAACGCACTCCAGGAGTTTCAATTATATTTCATATTTGTTTGTTTTTCTTTTGGGGTAGAGGTGGTGTTGGGCCCTGAAGTCATGGCCTGTTTGTTTTATTGTGTAGTAAAACTGGTACAGACAAACCCATGCAAAATAAATAGGCTGGTGGTGGTTTCATAATTATATGCGGTTTGTTTAGCTGGCATTCAATATGACCTGTCTTACTTCTACAGACATATTTGACAGGTGAACTCTAAGTGTGCGTCCTTTTTGTCCAGTTACATGCATTCACGTCCTGCATTCATTCTGACGGGCTTGGCCTCCACCGTGGGCGGGGTGTTGGGTGGATGTGCCAAGTATTAGACTGGTGTACCAGTTTTTTCTGGCACTTCAGTGTATATAATTCTTAATATAATTCTTGAATTCATATATTAATTTTGGTTTAAAAATATGTCACATTAATTTTTTTTTATGTTCTTTGGCAGGAGATGTGGGAGAGTGGTGAAGTGGCAGAAAGGTTGAAAAGTGGGAAATGAGTGCTGTTCTCATCGAGTGAGTGAAAAGGAGAGAGTGAGAAAGAGAGAGAGAGAGAGAGAGAGAGAGAGAGAGGTTGCTCTTGACATTGTGGTCAAAGCACATAAACAGGGTTTCCAGACTGGATTAACAACCATCCAGTTCAATATTAGACTAGGACATGGACCAAATTAATGTTAAACCCAACAGAAACCGATAAATAATGAACAAAAGCAGTCCAAGTCTACAAGGACGAGGTTATTGATTGAATACAGCCCAATTGGAAGGGAAAGTACAATCTGGCAAGACTAGCCTGGAGTCTGTTCACACACATTTGCCCTAGAACCCATACACATCAACCAACTGCCAAACTGGTTTTAGCTAAAGCATCATCCGGTAGACTATAAAAATACCCACATTTACTCTAACCTTTAGAGTTTATTCCACTTGGCATAATTTTTTTTAGTAACTCTAATGCTCTTTTTCACACATAGGAGTTTATAAGAAAGTTTATTGGATTTCGTACAGAGGAAATTATATGAAAATGTTTGCTTCTTAACCCTGTCCCTTGGCCTTAGTGTAACCATTTTCCATTTAAACGTCTGTTGATGTCATTACAGCACTTGTGGTCTTGCTCCCATATAAGATCATTAGCATGGGTTATCATGTTAACCACAGACCAGATTGCAGGCCCATCGGACTGAAACTTATTTAAAAAAACTGTAGGGGAGCAGATAAATAGATGTAAAACCAGACTGTAATTCAGTTTCCTATTTCTGTTAGTTATTTTGACTTCGGTTGCAGATCTTCTGATGTGGCGTGTCTAATCACATGCATTTATGTAAATTTTTAACAGCTCATCAGATGCAAGATTGGCTGCAGGGCTGAAAGTATTAGTTCAAGAAGGGTCTTTAGAGATTCTTCACACAACTCCCATTCACCAGCCAGATCTGCACTATCCTACAACAGCTACTTACTGGAGAGGCTGAAGACTAACACGTGCTATTTCCAAGACAGACAGGTGACCAATAAATTAACCGAACCCTATACTATAATTTTCTAACTGCTGCTCATTCTGCATCACAGGGGAGTGTAATGTAATAGTTTTCATATGTATGATCATTGTAACTGGACTATGTACAAAGGTGGATACCAAATCTGACCAGTCCTAGTTAAAGCTAAAATATTATATGCAAATTATTATTAGCTGTCATATATTTGTAAAATCGATGCATCTGGCATCTGGAAGAAAATGGGGTGTGTAATAGGAGGAGACTCTTAAAGGGATGTAGCAATGGTCATATACTGGTGGTTAGCCAAGATATGACAAATACATGTATTGCTGGTTAATATAGGGTACTTGACTTGAACCGTATCTTTGTAAGGGATAGACGATGCAACCTAAGAGATAGACACTTACCATCTCTGGTCTGATTAGCAAACAGATGATTTAATGGTTTGGTTTAAAAAATAAATAAAAATAGGGACTAATTAAAAAAATTAATAGTCCATGTGTTTAGTGAAAATGCCAACAGTGCAAAACAAAACATAACCACATTGAGTTATTTTATTAATCACCATTTAATAATCACGAATGGTTCCTTAATAAAAGATAAATTTATGGTAACCATTTAGTTATGTAAGCTGCCTATCCAACTCTTTGTCAGCAAGGAATTTATGTAATTGTGTTTTTACTTAATTTATCTGAATACCCCTGATCTATAGTTTTTACTAAAAGACTGAGTATATGTGCAACTACAAACATATTATTGTGTCTTGGTCTCAATTATGAACACTTGGCAAACAATGATTCATCATTCATTTAACACAGATGGAAAGGAGAAGCCCCGTCCCTTGGTGATGGTGGCCACAGCTGGGCTTTTGGTTATTCTGAGATGGTTTGTTGATTTCCTTCATCCCCCATCTTGACTGAGGCGCTATCACAGAAATGAGCTTTGGCATTTCTCGTTTATAACATCATCTGCACATGGCGGTGGTAAGAAAGTTGGCTACTGTTCATCTGTGTTATTTTTTTAAGGCTGAAAAGCCAATTTACAAACTTCCTGTCCTTTGCCTCGTCCAGAGTGCTGCTGATTTGGACACAATTTAAAGTCCTGCCGGAGAAACATCGGCCACAGAGGAATACGCTGCATTTGTAACACTCGGATCTCCCCACATGCTGTGTGCGACTGTGTCATTTTCAAACCGGTCACGTTGCCTTATAATGCACAGACACTCACGTCTACGACCCACAGAGAGCGAGCTGAGGGTTTTGCACTGCTGGGGTCTTTCAAATACAACCGTTTCATCTTCGTGACTGTCATATGGCTCGGCTCTGTTTGTCTGCTGTCAGATTTTGTCTTTAGGTCATGTTGCACATTCTCATAACTGAAATTATTTTCTTTTCAGCACCTAGGCTTACAATGCACACTATCCTTATGGGAATGACGCCATCTTTCTTTAGAGCAGGATTAATCTTGATGGGTACATCAAAGAACCTAACAGCCGTATTATTAGCATCAGTGAAGGTTTACTTTATGCATCTCCATCCTCCATCTTTATGCATAAATGACTATTGCAATATTGACAAGTAAAGTGCCAAAATTTTAGTCCCAAGCTGTAGAATATACACTGAAGGGCTAGAAAAAACATTTACACCAGTCTAATACCTGGCAGGTTCACCCACAGGACCATAGGACTGCAGAATTACAGAAATATTCTGTAGGCAATAAACACCATACTTTCTGCAGAACGGTCAACAATTCTGTTGTATTCCGAGGTGTAGGATTTTTGTGTTTTGCATGTTACACACCATCCCAGATGTGTTTAATAAAGTTGAGATCTGGTGACTTACATGGGAATGGCTAAACCCCAAACTCAGATTATTGTTCTTTTAACTATAATTTGGCATCTCTAGATGTGTGTGATGGTGCATTGTACTGTTAGAAGAGGCCAAACCCATCAAAAAAGGAAAAAATTAATGGGTGTAACTCGTCAGAAAGGAGGCACACATAGAGTTCACCTCTCAGAGACATTTGTAGACATAAAAGGGTCCCATGGAATGCGAGCAAGCCAATGCATTTTTATGAATTTATGTATTTCGTACATGCTCGTCTGTACCAGTTTTTTGGCACTTTAGTGTAAATAGAAATACATGCTAATAGGCATTATGTTGGAATATGGGGAAAAAACATTTATCTGTTCTTAGTTGTGTGGTGACTCTATATTTTTATTTCATGAAGGAATCTGACCTCTGCGTCGGTTTCCTCGGTTTCCCCGGTTTCTGGGCCACACTCTCTCTACTCCTAATGACAGTCATTACTGAATGTCAGCCTGTCCTCATCAAGCTAGCTGTCCCACGCATGTCCAATTTATTCTTATTCCGTCTGATTCACTGTCTCCCACTCCACACACCAACCAGAACAAAAGTCATGCCAATCCATCTGCCAAGCACATCAATTCTAGCCAGGCTTGGGCACAGAGTGTCACATCATACGTCGGCTTGAAGCTATGTTCACACACTCACACTCCTCCAGGCACCTGAATGACTCAGAACAGCAGCTGGATCTCATAAATTCAAACTGACTTCCGTCTCTCTTTCTGTCTCCATATCTGGACCAGCACCTCAAGCATATCATGCTGTTTCCTAAACTTATTCTTTACTTTCCAGCCGTGGCTCAAAGAGGTCCTTGGAGGTCTTGCTGTCACCTGATTCAGACCCCAATCTTTATAACAAACCCCATGATGAAGCACATCTCTCTACAAAAAGTAATTGGGGTTATATGAGTTCTTTCTCTGCTTCCTCTGAAGATTAAGTACACACCAGCTATAACAGGCCAATAGATATCAATGTATATATTAAACTACAAGCTAATGAAAGGCTGCAAGGATGAAGCAGGCTCACCACGATGGTAGATCCCTGGGCCCCTCATTATGTTCTTGGTCTGGCTGATAAAAATATCTAACACATATGCATGAATCAGAGTTCTCAGTCATTGTGTGTCTTGCTTTCTGGAAAAGGAGGTACAATATAGTATTGTGCTAAGTAGGCCACCACTGACGCACCTTTCTCTTTTCATAGCTCTTTTGATATTCTGTCTCTGCTCACCACATTGCCACCATTTGTTGTGCAAAAGAGAAGCATGCCATGTAAAATGTCTTGTGGTGTATTGATAACATAGATGACCTAGTTTTATCTAAAGATGTTTGATTAATTTTCATCTTGTGATTTCAATCAGTGATTCTTCAATCAGTGATCACCAATTGTTCAATATAAGTTTGGGGATAATTCAGACTGTAATTCATAACATTGAAATATCATACACCATCATAATAATAAAGTGACTGTAGATTAAGGCAGCCATCTGTTTTAGTGTCAGCACTTAGCCATAATCTGGCCTGATGCAGGGCACCGCCTTTGCGCCAAGCCTTAATCGACAATGCCAGCACTCAGCTGGAAGATAGCCGACACTACTGAACCAGAGCTGGAATCGGCCCAGATCTATATTGCTAGCTGGGTAACTAGCTAAAATTACTAGGAACTAGCTAGCTAACATTACTGAAGACATTCAGTAATGCTAGCTAGTTAGTCCTCAGTCATTTAAGCTAGCTAGTCTTCAGTAATGTTAGCTAGCTAGTCTTCAGTCATTTAAGCTAGCTAGTCTTTAGT
>JAOVVF010000022.1:5013027-5029968 GCA_028565595.1 Duopalatinus emarginatus
GAAGTAGTTTGTGTAGGGGCAGTGTTCGTCTGTAATATCTGCATCCATGCCTTATGCAGGTTATTTCTATCTGATTGGCATTATCACTGGCTGTAGCTCATTCGCCCTGTGCTGGTTATTCTGGCATCAGGAAGCCCTGTGGTACGCATTAGCAGCCTCCCTCTATAGCCTGACCCTCCAGGCTTTTGGCTTTTCCATCCCTCTGCACCTGTTCTTGGCTGTCACACAGTACCCAGGAGACGTGTAAGTGAGTGTGTCCGAGTGTGTTTGAGTGTGTGTGCCCCTCAGAGGGACCATGACACCAAAGCCTAGAGTGAGTGTTCCTCCTTGGTGACTCCTCCTTAAGTGACTTATGTCTAGTCAGGTAAGTCTTATGCGCTTATAAAAAGTGTAACAGTTCCTCGTAATGTGGGCCAGAATGAAAGTTTTCTTGTTTGTCCTTATTTGTGTGAAGATTTCTCCATTTGTACCATTGTGGTGTGAGGTTTGTAAATGTGTTGAGAAGAACAGTGTGAAAGTCTTGATATAAATCTGTGAGTCCAATAGAAGGAATAAGATAAGTGTTTTTTTTTTATTATGGAACACTGTTCAGAGAGTACTGTGGTTGTCAGTACTTTTACAACATTCACCACTGTTACTCAGAGCAAGAAGCTGATAGGATGTTTAAATTTATTCTTGTTTTTGTTGTCGTGTATTTAAGTTTAAAATCATCCAATAGAAATATAGTGATATGTGCTGTACTGTGAAAATATCTTCTAATATCGTGATATAATATTTTGTTGCATATTACCCATCCTGTACACAGTCTATGTATTGCTGGATTTCCTTAAGATCCTGTTTAGACTTTACCAGAAATTCGGTTTATGGTTATACTAAAGTTCTGCTTTATTGTCTAATGACCTGGTTTTCCATCTCATAAATGACACAAACCCCAATTATACTGATATTAATCAGCAGATGTTAAATCAATGTGGTTTATGGTCACAAATTTAGTTTGATCATCATGTGGTTATCCCCAGAGTATGACATAGGGATGAAAGAATTTCTCTGAGTAATTATTCTTTTTATTTAAATCTGACTTATTATTATGACTTCATTTAAACTGGATAAGAGAGTCTGGGTACATGTCATGAAAGGTATTGATAGTTAAGGATAGTTATGAATCTGTTTAGGCTCAAACCTGAAGTCCAGTCTGCAAAATATCACCTTGTAAATTGGGGTTTCCATGTTCTACTGTGGGCTGAATAGAGATGTCGAACTTTCTGGTATTTCTTCACTTTTGTTTTATTTTTTTAATGTAACCCTAAAATGTCCTAAAAGAAAGTTTTGCTTTCTTTTTCCCACTTTTGGTACGAAGCTAAAGCAGCACAGAGTAAAATTTTTTTATTTTTTTTTTACAAACACAGCAAACAAGAGCAATATAATTGACCGCCCTGTTGTCACCCTGTTACAGAGCGGTGCTGCTGTGCTGGTTAATTTGGAAAAATAAAATCAGACTTTAGCTAGTTTGAGGGTACAACAGGCTAAAATAAAATAACTCTATTTCTGAATATGCATTTAGTACAGTTAATGGATGCCATAACACTATAAAATGTTAATTAAATATTTTTTAATGCACCCCCTAAAATATTTTGTGGCTTTTAGGAGATCCTAAGGGTTAATTAGGGGGTCCTGGGAGCCCCCAAATCTCACACCTTGCCTCAGAATCAAATCGGCATGACAGAAACATGACAGCAGAAACTCAGGTTTTATCTAGACCTTTTTCACATATGATATAATTCTGTCTAAAGATATCTAAAAGCTTACTACTTATATGTTAATGAAAGTCAAGCTTCAGCCAGACAAACACAAGCCTAATCGATCAATTTGATCAGATATCAGATAAAATGTGACATAATCAGACATTAATTATACATGCAAAAGAGAAACATATTTCACTTCAGCAAAGCCTGTAGGTTTCATAATTATATACTAGTATATTGTCAGACTTTTAACCACTTTTCTCTTTCTGCACTCAATTTGTTTTCGCATCATAGACTCTTGGTAGCTGACCTGGATCTGAGCTGCTTTGATTTGTGGGTAAATGATTCGACGTCTGACTAAACATTCGGTTTAGGTGCAGAATGGACGAGAGCACATTTGAGACGTTTGAGGAAGAGCTTGGGGCAACACAACAGGATGCCCCTCAACTGAAACATCCCAGACAGTCTCGTCGACCCGGTACACGTCTACCTGAATCTTTTCTCTACACTCCACTACTAAAATTGTAGCTATAAGTACTGGTAAACATATCTTTAATACCTGAAGCGATCACTGGTTTTCATGAACGTTCCCTGAAGAGTTAGAGAAACAAAGCTGCTTGTCTCCGCAATCTTTAAAGCAACTGAGATATTTAAAGGCCCAAAACCACCTGTGTGTCTAATTATACACCAGAGTGACCGTGACCAACACTGGACACATACTGAAGCATAGTCACAGAGCAATAGTAACATGACACCGGCTAGCATGACAAACACTTTAAAGTTAGTCTTCTTCCCTTTCTGCATCCGGCTTTCACTTCATAATATAACAGCTTTTCCAAATGTTAGTTTCATCCTGAACCCCTGTTTTTCAGAAATGTATCCACAAAGAAGAGTGAGAGAGGTGAGTATGGAACTAACACAGAAAATTTCCCTGATTTACTCTCATATCAAATTTATACCAGACCTAACAGGCCAACAAATATAACCTGAAGTGCCAAAAAATCTTGCACACCAGTTTAAATCTTGGTAGGCCCCCTATAGGACATGGACTCCATGAGCTTCCAGAAACATTCTGTAGGCAATGAACACATATAGCCAAAATTTTGTTTTGTATTCTGATGTGTAAGATTTCTGTGTTCCACAGTGTCTTGCATAGCATCTCACATGATCTAATGACTTAGGAAGGATATGACAAAACCCCAAACTTAGATGAGTGTTCCTCTAAATATAATTTGGCATCTCTTGATGTCCATGGCTGCACATTGTCCTGTCGAAAGAGGCCAAACCCATTAGAATAAATACAGGACATGAACAGGTGCAGCACATAGTGTTTACCTGTCAGAGATGTTTCTAGACAGACCAGGGGTCCCATGGAATGCCAGCTAAACAAACCTCATGCTATTATGAAGACACCACCGGCATATGTATTCTGCATAGGCTTGTCTATACCAGTTTTTCTTGCACTTCAGTGTATATGAACCCAGATTCCTTTTTTATAAATATATGCCCAGGCTATACAAGGCACAGGCTAGAATCATGGTCAAGAACATGACCAGGAATCAAATGTCTTGACACAAGGTAATGTGGAGTACAAAACACTTTGCACCAAGTGAATAAAATAGGAGTCTCTAATATTGTGATGTGATGTGACTGCTGAGACACACCTGCCCACACACCTACACAAACTACTAAGCTACCTTCCTATGGACACAAATGTCCTGATAGTTTCCTACCAAAGCATTTTCTTTTGGCTAAGATACTCATTAAAAAAGCAGTGTCCAAAATTGTAGACTGCTATACTGAACAGTATGTAAAAGCAGTGCATGAGAATGTGTGGTGTGTCCGAATATGTAGTATTCATTAAACAGTACGCCCAAACCTTGCTAGATATCGGGAGTTCTGCATCCCTGAAGTATGTGAACACAGCACACTGTGGTCCAATAATCTATTCTTTAATTCAGTAGAGCTGTGAAAGCGTTCAAGCTGAAGAAGAAAAACGGCTGAAAGCAGGCAGTCAGATGTTATGGAGTATTATGTTTACTGTACGTACAGCTCTGGGGAACATTATGAGGAGCTTTGTGAAGACCAACACACACACTCCAATTTTTTAAATTGTTATAAATGTAACCTGTGTCATGTCACCTTGGTGGGATGGCAAATATCTATTGAACAGTCACGTACTATGTGAGTATATTGTCTACAAGAGCCTACTGTTTTGCCATGCACACTAGATCTAATCTAGTAGATACTGCTTACATATGCCATTTTGGATGTAGCCAAATGTTTCTTGTAATGTTCACAGTTTCCCTGTACAATAAAATGTATACTTTGCTTACTATCTGAACACCATTCATTTTAGGACAATGGTATGAGAAAGTAGAAATAATAATAATAATAATAATAAGAATAAGAATAATAATAATAATAATAATAATAATAATAATAATAATAATAATAATTCTGTAAAGCTGCTTTGGGACAATGACCATTGCTAAAAGCGCTATACAAATAAAATTTTATTGAACTGAATCGAATAATAATAATCAAAATATTATGTACAATATACAGGTAGTGTTACGGTGATGAAATTTCAGTACTAACCAGTATTCTTTTCAATTTATTCTCATGTCTGTTCACTCCAGGAGCCACTAGTTGTCCAGCAGATCCCAAAGTCTCTACCTCGTGAGGCTCCAGTCTTAAGAGGTGGTATGTCCGTTACCATTAATAAATATAACTGACTGTAACTAAGAGAAAAAATGACTCCCTGACTATACTTCCTAGACCCATTATGAGAATCTATAGTTCAGTTCTAGGGGCCACAGGTTAAGGAAACAGCCATATCACTGCAACGGGATTGCCTGTTTAATCAAGTGCTCTTGAGCAAGGCACCTAACCCCCCCAGATGCTCCCTGGGCACTGTGGATAGGGTAGCCCACCACTCGGGGCATGAGCGTTCACTGCCTTCTAGTGTGTGTGTTTCACTGCACAGATGGGTTCAATATGGAGATTAGATTCCTCTGTGTGCACAAGCACAGTGGTCAATGAGTGCTTCATGTCTGGATAAAGTAGAGAATGTTTATTTTTTAAATCTGAATTCTGAAATCTGATCCTTATTCATATCCTTGTATTATATATATGAATATCTGTAATCCCTGTAATACTACTGCACCTATACCAATAATTTCATATCCTCTTTTAAATAACACTTTCCTTTACCACCTCTTGTTCACAGTGCCGTTGAGAAAGTCATCGCCCATTCAGAGCATGGCCCAGATTGAGGTGCCCTGGGAGGGAGTGACGCTTAACCGCTGCCTCTTTGTAGCTATCACTATTCTGGTCCTCACCTCAGGGTGTCAAAGGCTACATGGTCAGTACAATGTGCTTACAAGTCCGTGGTACTTCTCATATATGTTTTAATTCTTGTTACATGGCATGGTTGTGTGTAGTCCTTTACTCATTGATACTGGAGTCAGATTTCTTTCTGCATGACAAATTAAGCTTTGATTCTAACACTACTTAAAAAGTAGATTTTACCCCAGGTCTGACTAAGGTGTTGGGCCACCACATACCACCAAAACAGCTTCATTCTGCAGGTCTACTGGAGGGATGGACACCATTCCTCCAACACATCAGTCTAAAATATGCCATAGGTAGTCACTTGTGCTGATATCTGATGACTGTGAAGCCGTAGCATATAATTTTTATACTCATTATACTCATTTTTTATACTCATGGTTATTCAGTGAGCTCTGGTGCCATGTAGATGCGGGCGGAGTCATCCTGCAAGACACCATGTCCGAAAATGTTCTTTATAATAGGATAAAAGTAATCAGTCAGTTGGATGTTATATTAGGTTCTAGTGATGCTTCATTCCAATGGGACACGAGGATGAATATATAACAGCCCAAGAGTGTAGCAGATATACTGTTATACACTGTTTCCTTTATTTGTCAGGCATCTGTGTACGTATGATGATGGACATTGACAGTGAGTGCTGTTTTTTTTCTTAGAGTTTCTACGAGGTCGCAAAGGCGGCACGGATATAGAGCCCATAGACACTGTGCTTACTGTCAGAGATGCTGCGGTGAGGAAGTACCGCCTACCAGCACCTGAGGTACAATAATCATTATATTTTTATCTAAAGCAACACAAGATGGATCACATGTGAAATGTAGTAGCCAGTTGATTAAAAAAAAAAAGTATGATATAGTCAGCATCGTGATTTTCAAGCAAAGAGGTACAATAAACAGAAGTAATGAATAAATAAATATATAAATATATGATAATGAAAGCAGCCTGCCACTGAACATCCTCCTCCATGATGATGGTGTGTAGTGGATGATGGAGAGCAGTTTGTTCAGTGTTTTCCTTTCAGCCATCTCCACACTGAGCGCTGATCCGACTCGCCTGACCAGCTTGTCCAGATGCATCTTATCCCTTTTTTTAATGAGATTTTTTTTTTCATAAGATTTCTTTTCAGCACTACTTAAAAAAAAGAGCTAGTACACCATCAAAAGTTAGGAACGTATCTGCCATGTACAAGTTAAACAAATACAAAAACAGCAGAACAGCTTCAGTGCATCATGGTATTGATTCTACAAGTCTACTGGATGGATGGACACCATTCTTCCAATGGATTCCCTTGTTTGGTGTTTTGATGATGTAATTGGTGGTGGAAATGCTGTCTAACATCCGGCAAAACACCACATCCATCAGGATAGAAATGTTTCACAGGATTAAGACAGCTGGCCACCATGGACAGATCTGCAGAAGCGTCCTTAAGACGTTTAAGGACTCCAGCCATGGACGTCACCACCATTGAACGCGAGTGGGACGAGACCCCCTCACATGTCATAATTGTTCGTTTGGACCCCCCTACTTTTAATATAAAATATTATTAGTTCATCCAGCACTGCTTCTAACGCTTCGAGAAAGAATCCATTCCACTTTATTGATAAGAGAATACAGATACTTCTGAAAATCCACTCTGGGTTGTCCGCATTACTTAGGCCATCTCACAAAGTACCTAACTTATTCTTTTGTTACAGGCCCTCAAAATTAACCTAAGGCCACGTTAAATTAATGTTCAACTAAACAATAAAGTAGGCTTAGCCTAATAGGGTAGCCTTGGTTGATGATGATTGTTTGCATAGGCGTCGCCACCATTCAATCTGAGGGGGGCGTGTCCCCGTCGCATTTCATAATTCTTTGTTTGGAACTCAGACACAATGGACATAAGGAAATTCTTTACAAAGAAGTGGAAAGTAGGTAATTTTTTTTCCACTGGAAATGTTAGTGCAGTTAGCTGGCTAATTAATATTAGGAGATCCATCAGCTAGCTTAATGATAGCTATCATTTAAATCTGTTAGAAAATCACCAAAATGCAAGAAAAGGCATCTAATTAATTAAAAATTTTGTATGGGAAGAACCCACCCCATCTCATCCATGTCAATGCTTCCGATGCCAATGATTCCAGCCTTTGTAGGGAAAAAAGCCGATTCTGCCCCTTCTTGTAAAGGATATCTGTGTTAGTCAGTAGTAACCTTTTTGAATTACAAAAAAAGACATGCGTCTAAAATTTAACATTTTTATCTATTACTGATTTAATTTTCATTAAGCATTTTAAAAGTACTTGTATGTGTTTATTCTCAAAGCGCCTGATTATGCAGTACACAAGTGCAAAACATTTACTGCAAGTGCATGAAACAAACTGGTATAATGAGCAAAAGAAAAATATAGGCCATTTTAGCATTTTAATGGATCTAGGCCAGCTTTAAAAGCATGTAGGGGTGGGGTGGGGGGTAAAGGTTGTCTGGTCATCCAAACTGGAAGAGAATATTGACCAAACAGATACAGTCCAACCCTATAATTATTGGCACCCTTCCAAAGAACAGGCAAATTTATTTCATAAATAATATTACTATTTATTTATAAATTACCAAATAGTATTTACATACAATGATTTTTAGCATTTAAGGACATATTCAGGGTTTATGTTAAAAGAAGTGTGCAAACAGGTAATCTGTATATAATCAGGTATATTGTTCAGGAAATCTGTCTAACCAGCTCAGTTGGTAAAACAAGAGACTGATAATCTCAGTGGGTCTGAGCCTCATGTTGGGCACCAACCCAGCCACTGGGGTTGCATAAGCCAAGGCACTCTTATTGATGGTTCCAAGACCGGATAACATGGGAGGCTTGCATCAGAAAAGGCATCTGGTGTAAAACCTGTGCCAAATCAAATATACAGACAGATGATCTGCTGCGGCGACCCCTAATGGGAGCAGCTGAAAGAATCTGTCCGTCAAAACACTTCAAATCACTCTTAAGGTTTTCAGGATTCACAATCACGTCTTGCCTGTCACGTCCCTTACAATTATTTTATTCAGATTGTTGCACCTAACTACTGGTTAGTAAAAGCTGCACTCTTAAAAAAAAAAAAAACCTTCTGCCTGTATCCCATTGTAATCAGAGGTCCCCATGTTCTACTGTTGGCTGAATATTTGAGGCTTACTTCAGTAATATATAAATTAACAATTTAGACTGCTACTGTGTACTCTAGACATAAATCACATCATACACGTATATGAGGCTCAATCTCAACCTAACTCCCCTTCCTTTACATCTAGCCAGTAGTACAGTTCTTTCCATTCTGGTAGCTGTGTCATTGTCACACCAGCAGGTAGGAAGGTCACTGTCGGCCCAGGGCGACACCAACCGTGACCTCATCTTCCTCTTCTTCTCTTGAGGAGCTGTCTAAGGCTCAGGCTGGCTTACAGGTAGAAGCCGCCAATCAGTGCTGATGTTAGCTTCAAGAGATTCCAAATTTCTTCACTTGGAGGATTTTCACTGTTATATCTCATACTTGGACTCGAAATGTCCTACAAGAGAGCACTGCTTTCATTGGTCCATTTTGGAGGTAGCAGAAGAGTGGGGCACCTATAATGAGGTAATTGACCAATTCACTACAGCGCCACCCTGTGACAGACCAGTGCTATTTACAAACGTAAGTGAACTGAACTCTTTTGACCACTGTGCAGTGGAATTGACCTCTGCTTTGACCCATATGTGCAATGAAACATACATACACACTTGGGAACACACACTAGGGTCAGTGGGCACACATGCCCATGCTGGACATGCTCAATGCCATGACAGACCAGGATGTGAGTTCCTTCCCCAGGCTGGTGGACTTGACTTAAGGGCACTTCAATCAAGTGTTGTCGGTTATGGGGATTGAACCTGGGACCTACTGGTCCCCCTGCAAGTAAAACTTAACTAAATAATGAATCAATGACAGGGTGATGTGCATCAGCGTAAAGGCTGGAACAGGTCCACAAAAGGATGTGGATGTCTTCGTGGCATAGATACCTTCTGAGGTCTTGTGGAGTCCATGCCTTTATGGAACTGAGCTGCATCACTAAGGGCTTTACAAATAAGTCAGCTTGTTTCATTAAAATTCCAAGCCATATATATACATGGAGAGAAAGAGAGAGAGAGAGAGAGAGAGAGAGAGAGAGAGAGAGAGAGAGACTGAAGGCACTCTTTTCTTGTACTGATTATCTTTTTGTTCCTAACATTTAGCCAGAGACATCTCTGTGGGACACGTTTTTCTTGTGGATAAGCGACGACGAAGACGACCACTATGAAAATGGAAGCAGACGAGACAAGTCAAGGAAGGTGACTCGAGAAAAAGCAACCCGAGGTCTCAGACACAGAGCCATACCAGACAGGAACCTTCTGAAAAGAAGAGAGGGCAGGTTTAAAGCACAGAGAGAAAAAGCAAGACAAGAAAAAGAGAAGCGTCGAGAGGGCGAGAAGGCAGAAAGAGAGAAATCGAAGAGACTCGGAGACAAGAAACTGGAAGTAGAAAAGAGAAAGGGAGAGAAAGAGAAGGTTAAAAACACAATGATGAAGAAGAGCTGAAAGACAGTTATTTAGAAATGGAGGAGGTGAAGAGGGTGAGGGAGATTACTGGTAAAACTACAGGAATCAGGAACGTGATGTCTCAGGGGTGAAGGTGAGGAAAGGTTCCTCAGGAAGGCATGAGCACTTAAATTTGCATTGAGCTGATTTTTATGGTTGTGAACTAGGTGATAGTGACTGTGTGGTAGTTCTCTTTAGTCTTCTTTGATCTTCAGGTTCAAAACCTTTTGACCCTAAAAAATATGTGGATATAAAATATTTAATAAAAACAATGGAAAGAACTTCGTTTCCAATCTATTTGCAATGAAATGAAATTTACGCTGGAATGCATCAATAAATATTAGCTATTTTATTCTTTTTTTTTTAGTGAAGTGATCGACTACTGTGGTTGCACAACCTTCCATCTGTACACTGAAACACACACACACACACATACACACTAGGGGCAGTGAACACACTTGCCCAGAGCGCTGGGCAGCTCTATCCACAGTGGGGGTTAGATTCTTTGCTCAAGTGCACTTCAGTCATGTCTTGTCTATTAAACCAACAACTTTCTGATCACTAGGCCAGATCCTTGACCTCGGGCCACAGCTGCCTATTGGAGACTGGAAACAGTTTTAGAAAACTATGGGAAATATACTGCAGTGCTGGAAAACTTGGTAGGTCCCCTATGGAGCATGGATTCCACAAGCTTGCAGAAATATTCTGTAGGTAATGCCTGTAGGTCAACTTCCTGCAGAACGCTTCACAACTGTGTGGTATTCCGAGGTGTATTATTTCTGCGTTCCAAGGCACATTGTAAGGCATCCCAGATGATTTCGATAAAATTGAATCTGTTGACTTAGGTGTGAATGGCAAAACCCCAGACTCAGAAGATCAGAAGATGGTTAGAAGTTCCTCTAACCATAGTTTTGCGTCTCTAGACATGTGTGGTGATGCTTTGTCCCGTTGGAAGAGGCCGAATTAATGCAGGACACAAGTAGGGACACATAGTGTTCACCTGCCAGAGATGACTGTAGATGTACCAGGGGTCCCATAAAGTGCCAGGTAAACAAACCCCATACCATTATGGAGCCACCACAAGCCTATGTATCATCTGTACAAGGTTTTCTGGCACATCAGCGTAAATACAGATGATTATGGAACAAGGCTTGCTTTTAGGGTAATGATCGTTTTTTTTTTATTAATTTATCGTTAGGGACTGCTTTATCCTGGTCCAAAGATAATCCCAGGAATACTAGATGCAAAACGGGAATACATTCCATCACAGGGCACCACACACACACACACACACACACACACACACATCTAGGAGTAATGTAACAGACAATTCGTCCACCAACATGTTTTGGGAGGTGGAAGAAAGCTGGAGAACCCAAAGGAAATCGACACGGACCCAAGGAGAACAAGGGAAACTCAGAATAAACAGTGACATGAACTCAGAATCAAATCAGAGACGGTCATCTTTTCCTAACACTTTGGGGAATGATTATAAGACATACAGTGATCAGCCATAACATTAAAACCTCCTGCCTGAACTCTGATTCATCAAGGCCTGGTCTCCACAAGACCTGAAGTGTTCTGTGGTGTCAGATATTCCAGGTAAACAACTCTAGACGATGACTGTTAGCAGAAGCTTTTATCCAGAGTTGTGAATGTAAATGTATTATTTCTGGATGATATTCATAAATCAGCCCTGGATTAAGATTTCTTATCAGTATAATATAGTATAAGAACATGAGCTATTTTATTTTATACAAAACACATTATTTTTGTACTAAATTAATGTAGTAAAAGCCACTAAAGCAGCGAATCAATCATCATTTATATTTAACCGTTTCATAAAACAATAAACGCTGCTCGCCAATATCTATATTGATTGAACCAGTGATTGCTCACACAACTATTGACTTTTCAAACCATTACATCCCAAGTGTCAACACCTAACACTGTAACAGATTCGGAGTACATTAAAAAAAAAGTTTCCTATTGGATTCTTTCAGAACCTCATTTCTTGTTATTACATCTAGCGTATGTCTTATTGCAACCAGTCTTCAAGAAATCGGAGCAATTTTAAAGGCATATGTATAATTTATCAGCTGCTGCCTCAGGACAATTTTCTTATCAGGTGCAGGTCTATAGGTACACTTATGACTGTTTGAACCATAGCCTTTATGTATATTTCGACAGTACGCCCATGTTCACTCTCATTGTGATAATGTGAAGCCAAAGAAAAACAGAAATGGAAGCTGCCATTTTGCTTGCACTTGTTCATAGAGGAAAACTGGAACCAGAGTTTGAACAGTAGAGCAAGAAGGCCATTTAACTGCCAAAGCCTCCCATATTTCTTAATAGCACAACTTCCTTTTGTCTACAAGTTAAATCAAAAGTCGCAGGACACATGACCACCATCCAATTAGAAAAACTTGCCCTTGATCCGATATGGTGGCTTTCAAGATGGCGGCTATGTATCGGACATAGCCAGAAAGATAGGCCCCCTTACCCGTTACTTGCTAGGATATTCAGATACGTCCTTCTCCTTTTCCATTTCTGACTTTTGACTCACCCTGTATATATTAAACAGTATGATATATTTTAGTTCCTTAAACCAATTTAGGCAAAACTGTTACTATACTACTTCATTAGCTGCTCCCCAGTGTTAGCATACTAGTTAGGCAACATGGCTCTGAAACCCCTCGCAGCAAAGGACCTGTCCTTGAGGGTCTGTTACAACAGTTATTGCTTTATCTGTCAAAAAAAGTGTCAAAGATACTAAGTCACAGAAAGTGCCTCTGCATGCTCACGTCAGGCAATTAGTATTAGTTGTCTATCAACAGCACAGACAATCACCTCAAGTGAAGTCAAGTGACGTACACACTGACCACTGTGCTTGCACACAGAAGTATTCAACCCATTCATACAGTGAAACACACACTTGGGCAGTTGGGGGTTAGGTGCCTTACTCAAAGTCGGTTAAGTATGGGGATCAAACCGAGAAGACTGGTCATAAGGCTGGTTCCTTAACCACAATTCCATAGCTGTCCCAAATCATGCTATTAAAATGCGGTAATAGTGCAGAAAAGCTCTGGGGGGGGGGGGGGTTTTACCATGTGGGGAGATTACAGATTTTCACAAATAAAAAAAATAAACGGGTTGGTTAACTTCAATAGGATAGGACAGGGTTAAAAGTTGTACTACAGTCAGTCACCAGAGGGTGTGTGAGAGGTTTTGGATTAACTTTTCAAGACTGTAGACCATATGTAGTCTAATATAATTTAAATACTTTCTATGGTGTGTTAAATACACAGCAACAAGACTGCAACCAGTCAAAGCAAAAATATATATAGAACTGAAAAACTACAAAAACAGCAGCACTTGAGAAAACATGAACCATTGTCAGATTTAATAAGGGTGTTTTTAAAAAGTAGCTAAAACAATGATTTGTTTATGATGATTATGGTGAGGTGGATATGGTGGTCTCACATCAGAAAGATGATAAACATAAAAAAAAAAAAAATACTCTAAACTGTAGAGTAGAGCTTGAAGATCAAGCCAACTTTAGACACCTGACGAAGTTGACCTCGAAATAATGATTTAGTTATTACAGCTTGTGCATGAAATCTAAACATTCAGGGTCCTCAAAGTTCTTCTTAAGAAAACTGTGGGCTTCTTTGATCCAAGTTATAAAAATAGCAACGCAAACCACCACACCCTGATGTATACACACCTCCTGTTCTTATTTACAGAAAACAGAAAGTTCACAGAGCACCTGCTAAACAAAATCCTCGCAAATATCAAAAACAAAGAAAAAAAAACCGCCCAAGTGTCACACTCAGTTGTTTGGTGAAGGAGGAATTCCTACTGGTCCATCAGCTGGTAATGGTGGACGCAGGTGGGGTGGCAGAGCACCAGGAGGAGGCAAGCCAGAGACATGAGGCATCCGTGGAGGGGCACTGGGTGGAGGAGGGGGCATCCCTGGAATTCCTCCAGGTGGTGGTGGGGGCATGTCATTGGGCGGTCGGCCGTCGAGGCCAGTCATCAAAGGAGGAGGGCGCTTGATGGTGGCAGGAGCTGCCTGTCCGCCAGGCGGAGGCAGAAGCTTCTCCATTTTAAAATGGAACTGAAGGAAAAACTAGAGGGAACAAACATAATGTTAATGAACAACTTTTATCCACAAATAGGAACTGTATGGAACAGAATCAGCATTGTCTCTGGTAAAACATCTCCAGGCTTGTTTATTTCATCTCCAGACTTACTTGTTTCGTTTCTCTGTTCCAGTGAGTCCAGAAGCGAGTTTCTGACTTGTCTATTTCTCTGCTCGGGACCTGACGCATGCAAAGAAAGAAAGAAAGTTATTTCCAAATGTCAACAAAAACAAAAATTGCACTGATATCTGGAATTTTATCTTGTTTTTCTCCCCAAAATTAAAGTAACACTGATCATGTGCTAAACACTGCTGACAGCATCTTTATGGAGGCAGCCACAAGCTTGTGGTTAATGAACAAGCCTTGGGGCTGGAAGGGCTCTGGTTTGATCTGCAGACAGACAAGACATGACAGAAGTGACCGTGAGCAAGGCATCTAACCCCCAACTGCTCCCTGGGCTCAGTGGATAGGGTTGCCCACTGCTCTGGGCAAGTGTGTTCACTGCCCCTAGTGTGTGCGTATTTTACTGAACAGGTTAAATGTGTGTGTCAAATGTCTGTGTGTGTGGTCAATTAGTCACTGAGCCATTTCATTACATCATACCCAGGTGCAGTCAACACGTCTAAATAGCAGCCTAACAAATTTATGAATATACTTTTGCATATAACATACATTACATGGCCAAATGTTTGTGGACACCTGGCCTTTACCCGGTATATGCTTTCTGAACAGCTCATTCCAGATGTAGTCCCACTTTGTTATAATCATCTAAACTCTAGACTTTCTAGTAGATTTTTGACTGTCATAGATTTTTGGATGTGTGACTGTGGGGATTTACATTTCAACAGTGTCCACATACTTTCAGCAATGTACTGTATTATGCCAGGCCATGTTCTGGCATCATCCTGACATTATGAATGTGATTTGATGATGATTATTCACCAACAGGAATATTAGCAACAGGAAAACATACCTTAAATGCAATGGTTTCGTAGGGCTCAGCTGCCAGGAGCAGATACTGCCAGCGACGGTCTGGTGGCTCAATACGTTGCTCATATGCAGACATGAAGCGGTGTCTGGGTCCGATTCCCTCTGCAATCTCAGGATAGTCAATCTAAGGGGGTGCATAATGTGCATCAGTGTCAGAAATAATTATACAAGCGTTATAACACTTGCACAATGTTTTCTAAATACATTCAGCTGTCTGTATATTGAAGCACCAGTTACAGTACCTGAAAAAGCAGACTCTGTTGACCAGTCTCTGGATCCCTCTGTTTCGTTACTGAAAGTAAGAAAAAAAAAGCAATCAAAATATGTTTGTGAGGAAAAAAACAAACAGTTCATATTGAATTGATTGTAATTAAAAGATTTTGGGCTTGTACCTTTGTAACCTGGTCGCCCGATCTTTACAAATTTTTTTACTTCCACCTTTACTTTCTCAGGTGCTGGTTGAGCCGGAGCTTCTTTGGCCTCTTTAGCTGCTCTTCGCGCTCTAGGAGAGAAAAAAATAAACAGGCTTAAGAGTAGAATAAACAAAAAAGGAATGATCTGAAAGGCAAACATACATAGGAAGAAACGTTAAGCAAAGCATGCACTGAATTTAAATCATGCTGACTGTAAAAAACTAAATCAACAACTAAATCTCAGGAAATGTAAATTATGATATCATCATCATGTTGCACCACAGAGCTGCTAAATTCTTAAATCTGTTCAATCAGATAGTGTTGATTAAGTTTCTATAACAGTTAGTTCTGCCAGTTGCACATCACAGGGTTATATTAATGCGCTCATCGTAAAACATTATTTTTAATAATATTTTTCCTACACCACACAGCAGTACTTTAAGAACAGAGAAGTTTTGAGCTTTCTGGTTTCACATCAAAATGACAAGCTGCTTTTTTTTATCTTATTAATTCAAGAGAGAAAAAAGGAGGTGTGAAGGAAAGGCAGTTTATAGTTAAACACAGACATACGATAAAAGAAACTACTTTGTCTTGTAATGTCTTGTTTCAAAAGAGCTAATGTAACTGGAAACGGATAAAAATAATATGAAGCGTGGTGAAGTAATAAACAAAAAACTGCAGTTGTGTTCCCTAATTCAGGGGCTGCATTCTGTACTTAAAGACCACATTGTCAGAGCGGCATGATTAGGTAAGTCCCATTTTGAAGGTTGTTTGGTATGCAGCCAAAAAATTGTGTCCTCTTTTTCCAAGGTAATGAAGAATCCAACACAGGTGAAGCCTTTACCAGCAACATATCCTGAGGTTCTTTGTGTGCTGATTCTGCCTTTGCTGTCTATGCAGCCTTTGTAGACTGCATCTTTTGAACGATGCAGCGCAGTAATTGTGACAGAGCTGATGTGTTTCTACATGTAAACATTTTGAGATGCTATTAGTACATCAAACTGTTATACTCACAAATTTGTCTGGTGTTTCTTTCCCTGTGTGTGAGCCAAATAACTCCCCTAAAGAAGAAATCAAGAATCGAGTGAATATGGAGAAGATACTATAGGTAATGAAGTAGACTAACAATTTAGATTTAGTAAACAATAAATTGTGAATAATTCTTAATTAAGTAGATAAACAATCTGTACCTCATTATTATGAAGTGTGAGACACAGCTTGCATTCATAAGACCCTAAATGGTTCTTCATAAAGTAGGGATCTTTGTTGATGTCTATGGTTTCTAAAGCAAGCTGGCGCAGGCGTTCTCGACGGTCCCGGTTGCTTTCGGAGGCCGAGGCCACGCCACCGCTGCCGGTCTTTCCACCGGCTCTGTGCTGGAAGTCCATCTTTACAGAGGAGTGAACTCACCAACACAGACTGAAGGCTCTCTCTGTCAGAAGTCACTCTACAATTAAAGAGACACACATGATAAACCAGGTATACACACACGGCAGTAGTGTTTTACATAGACCAAGAACCTAGAGTTAGATAGGTAGGTTTGGGTGGGTAAGTCGTTAGTTAGATAGGCAGGTTTGGGTGGGTAAGTCGTTAGTTAGATAGGCAGGTTGGGGTGGGTAAGTAGTTAGTTAGATAGGTAGGTTGGGGTGGGTAAGTAGTTAGTTAGATAGGTAGGTTGGGGTGGGTAAGTCGTTAGTTAGATAGGTAGGTTGGGGTGGGTAAGT
>JAOVVF010000022.1:5071771-5096404 GCA_028565595.1 Duopalatinus emarginatus
ATAGTGTTGTACTATAACTCTGTGTTATCTATATGTATAGTGTTGTACTATAACTCTGTGTTATCTATATGTATAGTGTTGTACTATAACTCTGTGTTATCTATATGTATAGTGTTGTACTATAACTCTGTGCAATATGTATAGTCTTGTACTATAACTCTGTTATCTATAACCCTGTGTCATAACAAACCCCTCCAGACTGACCTGTAGCCACCATTTCGACCTGAACCCCGACTGAACACCTGGCTAACACAGTAGCCTGGACTTTCTTCAGCTCCTTCTCGGTGACCTGTAACCGTTTCTTCAGCCCCTCGATCTCGTCCTCTCTTCGTTTCATTTCCCGGTGATACACGGCGCTGTCGTCCTGAATCAGCTGCCCAATCTCCGCCACTGCTGCCTTCGTTAACACGTCCAATATGGCGGTTATCCGCGTCTGTAACACCGCAGCAGCCATCGCTGTTGTCGATAACGAGATTTACCAACACTCTGTGAAGCTCTTTGGGCAAAACCGTCCAGTAAATGTGTAACGGTCAAATTACAGCGACGCGGTACGAGGAAATGGTCGGTAGAAGGAGAGAACCACAACAGCTGACGTAACTTCCGGTAAAAAAAAGAACCCCTGAATTAAACACCCGCCAAGACGCAAGACTTTTTGCTATTTCGGAGGTTATCTATACAAGTACTACTGCTAATAATAATAATACTCTTCATCATCATCATCATCATGATGCTGTATTTTTGTGAAAGTGAACCACTCTTCTGACCACTGTGCAGTGGAATAGACCGCACATTTAACTCATCTGTGCATTGAAACACACACACTAGGGGGCAGTAAGCACACATACCCAAAGTGGTGGACAGCCCCTTATCCGAAGCACCCAGAAAGCAGTTAGGGGTTAGGTGTTTTCCTCAAGGGCACTTCAGTCGAGTCAGGGATGGAACCTGGTTCCATAGGCTTGTGGTTCCTTAGCCACAAGCCTACATCTGCCCCCATTACCATCATCATGGTCATGTTGTATTTTTTTTTTTTTGTAAAAGTGAACTACTCTTTTGACCAGCATGCAATGGAATTGACCTCCATATTTGGCACATCCACACACATACACACTAGTGAACACACACCAGGGGCAGTGAGCACACATGGGGGCAGTGGTGGGTAGCCACTTTATGCAGTGCCCAGGGAACAGCTGGGGGTTAAGTGCCTTGCTCAAAGGCACTTCAGTCTAATCTTGTCGGTTGTGACCTTCTTCCTTAACCACAAGCCTATGGCTTGCTAGAGTGCACTTCAGTCTTGTCCTGGTGAATAGCTGTGAACTTTGCAATTCAATTATATGGGCTATGGGCTTCCATACAGTTCATCTAGCATGGCTGGAGTTAAACTACAGTCATTCACCAGGACGAGCAATAACACTTTCCTCTAAAAGTTGTTTTAGAAGAACTTTCTCATTATTTTACTTCAAACCCAGAATTACTTTAACTTTAAAAAGAAAGCAAGGTCTAAACAGAGTTGTGTAGAGAGATTAGATTAGATTTTCCTCAATAGAACTGATCATTTGAAAGTGAAGGTGAAAGTGAAGTGATTGAAGAGTGTTAGATCAAGGATCCTTCTTTTGTGTTTTGTCAGTATGGTGGATCGCACGGCAACCTCAGAAGTCCAGTTACCTAACCTTGTGCCACGGCTGCCACCATATGAAGAATTATTCCCTAGAAATTCCCATTCTAATCATTAAAAACACCACAGACTGATTTTATCTAAAGGAAACATTAAAAGGTACAGTCATTATGTGTTGGATTGTGTACAATTTTAAAATAAAATAAATCGAATATTAAGTAAACCAACAAACAAATGAAAAATATGTAAAAGTAAAATTAAATTAAATAAAAAAAAACTTTTTTTTTTTAATTTTGAGTTAATGGTCGTGAGGTTCTCTAGTTTATTAAAAACAAATGAATGAAAAGTAAAATATCTATAAATTTATGCTAATATTGACTTTCAAGTGCTTCAAAATGAAACATATTCATGATACCAAAACTTTTTGTGCAGTGTACTGAAATGCTCAAAACCTTTGTGCAGTTAATTGAAATATTTTAACAATAGTAAATATATCTAAAGTAACTCAGAATTAACAAAGCTGTTTCCAAAATTAAATGTAGAAACATTTCCTCCCCCCCCCCCCAATGTTGCTGATTAGCCAAGACACGTTTGGCGACTTGAGCTATGAGGCTAATGTAACACGTGAACACAGAAGCTTGTGCTAAACTCTTCAAACTGCTTTCCTTAAACTATGTTTAAGCGTTTTTAAGAAACTTAAGGTTGTGTGTGGTTTCTGACACTGTTATGTAAAAGAATGGACAAACGGATGTTGAACTACAACAAACAATCGTGGTGGCCATCTTGATGCAGAATCACTTCCTTTGTCAGCACTCTCTGTCATCATGTTGTAGATGGGGTTGTAGGTTACACTCAGAATAAAATGGTACATCGCTTGGAACATTTGGGGTGTTGCCTTTAATAACGAATTTAATGTCTTTTTATATAGTGGAGCTTTAAAAAATAATTTTGTGTCCTGTGTCAGATATTGTGAAATATAAGTGTTTACACAATACTAAACTGTCGGATACAAGTTTCCTGTACACGTCTGGGATGCCATGCAATGTGAGGTATGGAGTTCATTGTGTAATATTTCTGCAGTCCTATGCTCCTGTGGAGGACCTACTGAGTATTAGACTGGTGTGTTGGTTTTTCTGGCACTTCAGCGTAAGCTTCCTGTGCTTGAAGTCTATATTAAAATAATTAAAAATGAATTAAAATAGAAAATTTCAGACACCAAACATGTCTTGGCTAACCAAATAAAAGTAAGTGGAACATAATGTGGACATTTGTCCACATTACCAATGTTTAAGACTATTGGATTCGTGTCTTTTATCAGGGGATACATCATTATCACAATAATGTCTTTTTTGACACCCCAGGTAGCTGATTCCTGCTCATGAAATTCATTCAAACAGAACTCCAGATTGTCCAGTTTCCATATGGTGCATGTTACATTTTGTGCCATATTGTATAATCAGTTAACAGTACACCGGTGTATATAAGACAGTCCAGAAAAGCCTGATATTTCTTTAAAGTCACCAGTAGTTGCAGACTTCCTCCTCGTTGTGGCTGCGCTGGTGCAGTTTCAGCGAGTTCAAATGGGAGTACGACTTGCCACACTCCTCGCAGCTGTAGGGCTTCTCTCCCGTGTGGCAGCGCTGATGTGAAATGAGGTGGGAGTTGCAGTAGAAGCGCTTGCCGCACTGTAAGCACGTGTAGGGCCTCTCGCCCGTGTGGATGCGCTGATGGATCTTCAGGTAGAAGCGTGTGGTGAAGGTTTTACCGCACTGAGCGCAGCGCGAACTCTTCTCCCCCGTCCCTGCCCCATCGCCTCTCTGCTCACTGACCGGAGGAAGCGCTGCAGCGTTAGCGTTAGCGACCCGCTTGAGTCTGTGTTGACCTGCATCGCACTCTATGGTTTGTCGATACTGATAGTGAACAGAGTTATCCTCTCTTGGGTTGGGAGATGCATTCGCACTGTGATGCCCAAGACCTGGGTTATTAGTGTCTTGTGATGCCTCAGGTCTCATGTTATAGTCCTCTAGATCAGGCGAGTCCCAAATAACACCAGGTTTGGCTTCAAGACCTGCAGAATGAAACACGGTCCTGAATAAGTCTGTGAAAATGGACAAAACCTACTTTATATATCACAATTGTACCTAAACTGCTAACAAATAGGTGGCAAATTAAAGGAAAAACCAGTGGCCGTTATGCTTTTGGGGTGGTCCTTAAAAAGAGTGTGACAGTGAAACACTCATTGACCACTATGCAGTGGAATTGACCTCCATACTTGCCTATACGTGCAGTTGAAACACACACTAGGTGGCACACATACCTAAAGCAGTGAGCAGCCCCTATCCGCAGCACCCAGGGAACAGTTGGGGGTTAGGTGCCTTGCTCATGGGCTCTTCAGTCGAGTCTTGCCGGTTGTGTGGATCGAACTGGGTACCTTCTAGTCTCAAGGCTAGTTCCTTAACCACAAAGTGTCACTACAATTCAATACAGCATTCTTCTAACTGCTGTATTCTAACGTTTTCCCTAGAACATTGTTTCAGGTTTGGAAAATCGATTGGCTTTTAACAGGCTAGTACGTCTCCCCCTGTATTTGACCAGTCTTCCAGTAAAAAAACAAGCCTTGTACCTTTCAGTTTAATGACAACATCAGGAAGTTGCTGTTTTCCTACCATTTGAAACTTATCCTTGAGGTGATGCACCCAGACCTATATCACTACCTACAGTGTTTTCTCAGCACTTTTGTGCACTGCGAATAAACCGTTGATAATGTCAGAACCTTGTGTCTGCTCAAGGGTGAATAAACAGGTTATTCTGCTTGAAATAATATTTACATAAGGTTGTGATGTTATGTTAAGCTTATTAAACATATTCACTGTATCCCATAGCAAGGTTTAGCTACCATATTATTTATTTAACAATTAACTGATGTTAATTTTGTTATAATACGCTACACAAGTTTCACACTTCAGAGACGTCCCAAAAAGAAAATTATATTTGTTTAATACTCTTCAATATTACCTTCTTAGTGTATCTCGAACTCAGACATGAGCTAGTTTGACCAATACTGATGAATATTAATAAAGAATGTTATATAATGAGACCTGTCTATCCTAATGGGAATGGTGTTTTCCAATATGACTCCACCCCCATATACAGGGCATTAGGGTTCACTGAATGTTTTTTTCTCCCTAATTTAGACCTGCCCAATTCCTACTCATCAGACATCTCATAAAAACACAAGACAACCATCACCAACCAGGGCCGGTGAAGGCTAACACGCCTTGCTCATTTCGAGCTGCTGCTTAGGCACCGCCAGGAGGTGGTGTAACACACTCAGAGTAAAACTCTGTGGCTCACTTACACACGCTCACTGACATACACGATCATTTAGTGTCACAATGAATGGCAGGGGAGAAAAAGTATGCCACTCCTCCCTCCCTTCCTAAGAGCACTACTGGTTCTGCTCTCTGCGCTCCTGGTGACGGATGTCTGCACTGAATAAATATGATGTAAATCATATGCACTGGTTATCACACTCATCAGATCTCAACCGAGTTCAACAACTAGGAACAGTGTTCATCACTCTGTCAATTCCAGACACTGGCTGAATCTATGCTAAGACACACTTAAGACTAAGAGCTTACTAACATAATTTACATCCGTTTTTTTCCTTTATAATTTCACCATCTGTATAATGAGGAATAATAATAGCACTCCCCCATGTGATATACATTTCTACTATGACAGGTACATTTTAGTTGTTTTCCCTCTTATAACATATAGAACATATAACTATTTATAAAGTAGACTGAATATAACACTGGTGTGATATATTTTATCCCAAAGCCGGTTTCTGGAACAGGATCTGATTTTCTCTGCTCATTTTTTGCCTACTTGTTACTGCGCCATGAATAAATGTCTTCTTTTACGGCATTTAAAAGAAAAGAATTTGTCAGGGAACACCATCAGGATGACTCCGGTATGTCACTGATGTCTGTGTCTCACCTTCTCCTGATGTGTTGGATGCATGTCGCTCCTCCTCCCAACAAACATTAGTCTCCTCTATCTCTATAAGAAAAATAAAACTGTTTTAATACATTAGCGTAGTAATATATACAGATTTATCAGGTACTAATATACATACAGGTACTTGTATCCATTCAAGTATCCATTTAAAAGCAATACTGAGATCAGAAACGGACTGTGATCGGCTGCAGGGTGACTAACACACTCTGTGAATTGAAAATGATAAGCCAGAGTAGCAGTAAGTGTGTTATCTGATCAGTGGTGGTCCCTTTCGACTGACAGAATGGCATGAGTGTGTGTTCAAAGCGCAGGTATACCTGATAAAATGACTAATGAGTGTAACTTTGACGTAGGTGTATACTATGCAAAGTGTAAGATTTCTGTTTACCATCTGCGTTGTCCCATGACTTCAACTCGCTTCTCTCTTCTTTAATCTGGAAGGATTCTGCTCTGTTGTCCTCCTGCTAGAACAGGTAAAGGTTTAAAAAAAAAAAAAAAGGAGCAGCATCGACAAATTATGGATTTTATTTTATAACCAGACACACCTTACCATTGCATGAGAAGAATGAACAGAAGTAGTATCCAAATGCATTTCCTTACAGTCTGCAGTAAGAAGAAGAAAATATATTGTTCACGTGTACAAGCACAGTGAGAAGCTTTATGTGGAATATTAGGGTATAAAAGGTATGTAAGTGAAGTACATATGGTGCATGTTGTGTACACCCCACCACCACCACCAAACACTTATCTGTAAACTGGGTAAATACAGGGTTCTCCATGTTTATCTTCTTTTTTAATTAAGACTTAGCTGAAAGTGAACTATCTGCCTACTGTCCACACAGAGGACCGTGACCTCCGCATTTAACCCATCCGTGCAGTGAAACACACACCCCCAGAGCAGGCTGAGCAGAGGAACAGTTAGGGGAGTTAGGTGCCTTGCTCAAGGACACCTCAGTCGTATCAATCAGGGGATCTCACCCAGGACCTTCCAGTCACAGGACCGATTCCTGAACCACTAGGCCATGGCCTTGGAAGGGGCAACCATAGAAGGTACAGCTGTAAAGAGGGGCAGCCGTAGGAGGGGTAGCTGTAAAGGGGGCCAGCCGTAAAGGGGGCCAGCCGTAGGAGGGGCAGCTGTAAAGAGGGACAGCTGTAAAGAGGGGCAGCCGTAAAGAGGGGCAGCTGTAAAGGGCGGCAGCCGTAAGAGGGGCAGCTGTAGGAGGGGCAGCTGTAAAGGGCGGCAGCCGTAAGAGGGGCAGCTGTAACGAGCGGCAGCCGTAAAGAGAGGCGGCCGTAGGAGGGGCAGCTGTTAAGAGCGGCAGCCGTAAGAATGGCAGCCGTAGGAGGGGCAGCTGTAAAGAGCAGCAGCCGTAGGAGGGGCAGTTGTAAAGAGGGGCGGCCGTAGGAGGGGCAGCCGTAGGAGGGGCAGCTGTAACGGGTGGCAGCCGTAAGAGGGTTCAGCCGTAGGAGGGGCAGCTGTAAAGGGCGGCAGCCATAGGAGGGGCAGCTGTAAAGGGCGGCAGCCGTAGGAGGGGCAGCTGTAAAGGGCGGCAGCCGTAGGAGGTGCAGCTGTAAAGAGGGGCAGCCATAGGAGGTGCAGCTGTAAAGGGGGGCAGCTGTAGACTTGTGGCTGGAAGGTGACCGAAAGTTTTGATCCCTATACTGACAAGATACAACTGTAGTGTTCTTTAGCAAAGCAACCCCCAGCTTCCTGGGCAAGTTCACTGCCCCTAGTGTGTGTGTGTGTGTGTTTTAAATACAGAGATCCTATTCTTCTACGTGTACAAGCGCAGTGGTCAACGAGTGGTTCACGTTTCACTCTGAAAGCCAATAAAGACACTCAACGATAAAAACTTTACCCTGGAAGATGTGTCCCCTTGTCCACCCCGGGGCCCTGACTGACAGTCTTCATGGTCTTACCTTGCAGTGCAGCCGTGATGGTGACTTGTACAGCCACCGATCGGCGGTTTGGAGCGGACTGACGGGCAGCCGCAACCTGGCGCGCTGATCTCAGCTCACTCTCAGCGAACTGCAGCTTACACAAAAGCGCCTCGACCTCCATTTGTCTCCGCGCTATCTCCGCTCGTAACAGCGCCGAGTCCTTGTCTATGATTTTGGTCATTTCTACGAGTGCGCCCTTAGCAAACCTTTCTATTATAGACGCTAACTGCGAATGGATATCGACAGAGGACATTGTTCTCAGGAAACCAGCTCCGGTTCGCTCTGTTGACGGGTTTTAAGACAAAACAAACTATAATTTAGTTATTTTAGCCTTGTATAAGTCTTGCAGACGTCTAAAATTACCGTACTGTACACCCGCTTTGTTAGAAAACGCTATTTTCAACAGCACTCCGACACCAAATGTTTACATTAGTTTCCCCTTAACCGTTCATTTCCGCGTTCATGACGCTACAGGCATCGACCAATAGCGCTTCACTTCCGCGAAAAACCCTGACATTTCATTGGCTACGGCTAAAACTCACCCTGATACTACCATACTAACTAGTACGTTAAAACAGTGCGCAGACGTTCTAAGTTACTATAGTTACTGAAGGTGGCGTACTATTTAGTAAGGTAGTACCCGTGTTCATACAACCCCTGGCGAAAATGGTGGATTAGAGGATGTTCTTTCAGTTGTTTTAAAATAAAATCACAGAGACATGCCAAAAAACAAACTTTTTTAAATTTTAACCTTCTGGCATCAAGAAACAGTAAAAAAAGAAAGAAATATTATAATTGTTGTAGTCAGTCACAATTTAATTTTTTAGATCAAGTAAAGAAAAAACAACATGGAGTCACTCAATCCTGAGACAAATATTATAAACTCATGAGAAAAACACTGCACCACTGGCAGTGCTGCGGAGTTACTTAAAAAAAAATCATCCATTACTGATTACTGATTACTTAACTACAATTGTAAGGGGATTACTTAAGTTACATTCTAAAACCAAAACAAATGTACTGGAATAAAAACGTCAAAAAATCGCGAAGGTACAAAAAAAGATAATTGAAGACAAAAGTTCTTTCAATGAGTTATTTAGGAACAGAATGTAGCAGAAGTAGCAACACTAAACATGTATCAAATGAACTCGACTATTCTTTATGGTGCTGTTTTCTCAGAACAAATCAACTGTTTATTAAGCCTTAGAAAAATATACCCTAGTCCAATAAACACTTCTTCAGGTGTCCCTCAAAGAACACTGCAACAGGAAAGACAAAAAAACATCAAAGTCTCATCAAATTCTATATTTACAGGTATAAAAACGAAAAGAAAATTAATTTAGAAATATGCGTATTAATTTACATTAATAAATGATTACTCTTTTGAACTAATATGTATTTTTCCTAATTATTACAGTTTTAAACTGATATCTATAAAAGTAAAATTGTTTTAAAGTCAATAAAGGACCTGATTAGAAAATACTTCCGGCATTAAAAAAGATAGTCCTTGCAGGGGTTATATATTATATGTCTTTCCTGAAGAACATTTTTTCATGTCCTTTGCCCTATGGCACGATGCATTATCATCCTGAAAAATGAAGTCATCATCTTCAAGAAAGACATATAATGTCAATGGCATGGTCTACAAATAGTCCACATCTCAATCAAGTTGAAAATCTCTGGTGGAAATTGAAGAAAACGGTCAATGACGAGGCTCCGACCTGCAAATCGGATCTGGAAAGAGCAATAAGAAACAGCTGGAGCTGAACTGATGAATACTGTTTGTCATTAGTCAAGTACAGGTTAAACCTCAGAGACAAACAAAGAGTCCATAATGTTTTCCTCAGGATTGAGTGAATCCAACATAATTTTCGTCTACTTGATCTAAAAAAACACTCATGACTGACTACAGCTTCAGCAATTATATTTAGATATGTTTCTTAATGCCAGATGGTTCGGATTTTGAAAAAAAGATTGTTTTGTGGCATGTCTCTGTGTTTTTACAAAATTAAACAATTGAAAGGACAATTGAAAAGAGTGGTGATTCCATCATTTTTACCAGGGGTTGTACTCCAATTGGAAAATGGTAAATAAAAGTGGCATACATTAGACTTTTATAATACAATATGACTTTATTACTTATTAAAATTCTTACAGGCTGCAAATGAAGTTATGAATGACATTAGGCTATATGTAAGACTGAAAATATGACATTTGGTTGGGTTTTGTTTACATGGCACAAATATTTCCTATGTATTTCTTTACACTGTTTTTTTTTTTTGTTAGTCTCCATCACTGAATTTACACCATAAAAAATCTAAACCGTTGAGAATTAATTATTTTTAACCTTTTTTTTTGTTTACATAGACTGTCGAAAAAAATTCTATAAAAGTCTATAAACATATTTATTTTACACATTCATACACTTTTATTTTGTCAGTCAGTTTTCCCATCTTCCTCCTCTTTCATTCTCTGCGTCAATCCCTCTTTCTGCTCATTCTTTTCCCAGTGTAAATCAACCGCTCTGTCTTTTTCCATACACTCCTTCTCTTTGTATCTTTTACCCGTTGCCCTCGCGACCGCTTCATCGAAGCACATGCTAATGCAGCTGGTTCTTTTTGCCTCCCTTTCTACATCCTTCTGTCCATCCTTCCTAAAACTTCCTCCATCCCAGGTCCCTCTCCTTTGTCTCTGTTCCTCTCCGTCCTGTTCGATCTCCCCTTCCAAGCTGCTATTACATGACTTTGTATCCTTCAGCTGTTTTTTCACCTGACCTGCCTTGTTTTCCTCTGGCCTCTCACTGTCTGTCCACATTTCTTTCCCTTGCTCTGCGTCATGGTTTTGTGCTTCACCCACTATTTCTTTTTCAATTTCTTTCCTCTGACGCCTTCTGTCTGTATTTTGTCTTTTGGTACATGTGGGCTGTATGGGTTTCTGTTGTATGGTTATGGGTCTCTCAGTGTCTCTCTGTTGAAACTGTTGTCTGAAAGCTGTGATTTTAGAATGCTGTGGTTTAGGTGGTACAACAGGAACCGCTTTCACCTGGTACATCTTGTGTTTGGTTATAATCACTGTCCTGCCCACGCCTAGCCCAAGCCCTGAACCCCTTCCTCCAGCTCTTTCTTTCATTCGCGGCGGTCTCACTGGTTTCTCTCTTTCATCTATAGAGGGCTCTTCATGCTTGTCCTCTCTCGTGCTTTCCTTCTCCTTTTCACTCTGTCGTTCCTCGCCATCCTCTGAAAGCCTGTCATCTTCTTCACTCATCTCTTCAGGAATACTTCCCTCTTTTAGTTCTGCAACGCCTTCTAAATTACCGTCTTTCTGAACCTCAGTTTCCTCTTCTACGCCATCCTCCTCCAGATCGTTTTCTAGCCCTTCGTCACTACCCTCCTTCTGCTTTTCAGCACCTACCTCTTCCCTTTTGTTCTCAACATACGTCTGCTCCTCTTCTACAACCATATCACTGTCTTTTCCTATCTTGTCCACCTGATCGTCAATCTGATGTGTATTACCCTCATCATCCTCCTCTTCCTCACTGTGCTCACTTTCCGTACCCTCTCCCTTTATAATCGTCTCCTCTTCTACCTCCCTGACTTCTCTTTCCTCCTCGCCCTTCTCACCAACTTCCCTTTCCTCACTCAGTGCCACACCTTCCAGCTCGTTCCCATCTCCCTGTTCTTGCACGGTGGTATGCAGAACTATTTCTGCTTTCACTAAGAGATCACCAGTCTCAGTTTTATTTTGAGTTGCCTGTAATTCAGGGCTTGACACATCTGTTATAGTCTCAGTGTCAATGTAACTATCAGGAGTCTTCTGTTGATCATCAAGGCTTGTAGGTTCCTCAATGATAACAACATCAGCGGTGCAGGATGTCTCAATGGTTTCACTGTTGCTTGGTTCCACTGTGGTAGAAGGTGCATCCGGACCAAAATAAGTGTCCTCTTGGTCCTCATTATCTGTGGAATGGCTGTGAGAAATGAGATGGTTGTCATTTGTTGAGCCTAATAAATTAATTGTCTCTATTGCAATTACAGTTAAAAAAACATTTTAAAAAAACCTAGTATACATTGTATACTAGGGTTTGTTATACCCCTAAAATGAACATGAAAGTGAAAGTGAAATTATTAGCCTTGCTCAAGGGCACTTTGGCCTTGTGTTGTCGGTATGGATAATTGGGTAACTGGTAGGAGTACCTGGCAACCTTCCATTCACAATCACAAGGCTGGTTCTCTAACTTCAAGCCACAGCTGCCCACCTTTGAAGGGTTCCTCCAGGGTTTGCTTCATAGTTAAGGGCTCTTTGCTTCCAAAATTTACCTTGTTTGGACCTTTTCCAAAAGGGAAACACTTTTTAGGATTCTTCATAGATTCTTCATAGAGTGTGTAAGGAAAAAAAAGGAAAGAACTCTTTAAGGATTTAGGGTTTTTCCCTTAATGATGGTTCTTTCTCAAAATACAAGGGCAGCCATGGCTTGAGATGGTTGCTGGTTTGAGACCCCGTACTGACAATACATGACTTGAGCTAGGCATCTAACCCTTCAACTGCTCCCTGATTGCCATAAATGCTGGTCAAATTCCTCTGTGTGCCAACACAGTAGGTCAGCCGCTTAACTTTCACTTCACTTCACTATTTTAATACACCATGATCCACATTTGGCATGTGTGTCTGGTTCTGAGGGAGCTACTTACCTGCACGAGTGTGTTTCATCTTTGCTGTCAGTACTTTCCATTGTTCCATATTTATTTTCCTCTTGAACGGGTTCATTTACATCCCTGAGCTCTTCCAAGCCACTTTCATCTTCTACACCATCCTCTGTGCTCCTGTCTTCGTTCTTCTTCTCCTCCACATTTAAATGATCGGTCTCTAATTGAAGTGGACTGAGATCCCCTTCTGTTGCGCACTCATCAACAGCATTACTGGGAATTATTTCAATATCAGTAGACTGATTGGCAGGGACTGAATCTTGAATGTCCTGTGTCTGAGTTAAGCACTCAGACTGGTTCTTGCTGAGAGAATCTACATTGCTGTCAGACTCTGATATGATGATCTTTGGGTTTGTCCAGTTCAACCCCTGAAAATGGGATTCACTAGGTAGACTTTTAAAGAACATGTCCTCGTATTCTCCCTTGTCCAAATCACTGCTGTTGTCATCCTGACTAAGCCCTGAGTAACTGTCATCTTCATCGGAAGAAAATTCTACTGGCTGGAAAGGACAGGACTGATAAGGAAGGCTATGTGATTTGCTTGACAATGCCCTGCTTGTCTCAGTCAGCAAGTTAAACTGGGAGGTTTCCGTATAAGGATGTAATGGACTCATGAGCTTGTCATCCTCTTCATCTTCCATTTCAAAGGCAGGTGGCTCCACCGAAAACTCATTCATCTGGGAAGCACCACAAAGCATTGTAAGATGGTTAGAAACTCATGGATATTATTAGAAAAGGTCAAGGAAAAACTTTAAAGAAGAACTTCAATATTAAGTCATTTGACAGTTAGCAAAGTAGATTTAGCCTTCAAAATAGAACTGAGAACCTCAGAAAGATCAATTCTCTCACACATGTACCTGATTTGAGCTGGGCATATCCATCAGGTCCAAGAATCCAAAAGTGTCCTGGAAATCCAAAGGGAGCTCATTGTCAGGATATTCTTCTTCCTGAGATTCCTCAAAGCTCCTATCTCTGTCAGCACATAGTATCCCTCCTTTCATGACTGAGGGAACAGTTAGGAATAATTTCAGAATAACCTTATTCAGAGATACATTATCTGTCTATAAGTCTTGTTCATCCTCTTACCCATGTAGTCACCTTCATCATTGTCTTCACTAAGCGAAGGTCTCTCTGTAGCTGTCTGTTGTGTCTCGTTTGACACTACTTCCTCAATCGGATACTGATCCTCTTGTTCTTTATCTCCAGACTCTTCTTGTTCCTCATTCCTGGCCTCTTCAGGCTCTCTGCCTTCTCCTTTATCTTCTTTTCCCACCTCTTCTTCACTCATGCTATCCATCTTACTCTCCTTGTTGTCATTCAGGCTTTCTGTCTTCTCATCTGTTTGAATGCTCACTTCACTCAATTCTGCTTCCATCTCTTCATCATTCTCCTTGTCGTTCTTTGGTGGTCCCTCTTCGTTCTGCCCCGGCCTCACCTCTTCATCTTCAGATCTTCCTCCCTGTAATACCCCCAGTGCCAGTCCTGAGGTTATATGAAGAGGAACGGTCACCGAAAAAGGCCCAGTAATGTGCATTCCTGCACGGCGCTCCGCCCTGCTGGTTGTCCCTTGAGGAGGTTGGGATTTGTCCACATTGGCCCCAGCTCCTGAATCCAGGCTCCTGTATGTACCCTGAGCTCCGCCCCCACCGCTCACCATGCTCACGCTAGCCCCACCCGTGCGTCTGTATGTCACTGCATATCCACTACTTCTGCCCCCTGGGTGCCCGCTTTCTGCAGATGCAGGGGATATGGCTAATGTGGAAAGTTGTGGAGAACCGTGTCTGGAATCTGAAAATAAAATTAAGGAAAAATGTATTATATCAGCAAATCCAGAAATATGAAAATATTAACAAGAAGAGATTATGATTTCTTAATAAAAATAAACAAAAAATCAATAGATAGATAGATAGATAGATAGATAGATAGATAGATAGATAGATAGATAGATAGAAACACAAATAGAAATTGTACTGTTAAGCTTTATATATACCTTGCTGTGTGTAAGGTCCTGAACTCAACGAGTCCATACTTTTAGCAGGTCTTAAAGTATTCTTCTCTTTCTCTGTATAGATAAGCCCAGGAATACGGGGTAAATAAGATATGCATGAAAAGCCATTCATAATATAGAGCAAAAAGATAACATTAACATTAAGGTAAAAAGCATTTAAGGAGGTGCTCTTACCCTTTGGTGTGTACTTCTTTTTGCGGGGATCATGAAGTCTTCCACCTAAATTGAAGATAGATTTCCATTTTCGGCCTTTTAGTGATCCTTTTCTCCTGAAAGAAAGGAACGAGAGCCAGGGATGCACACCTTTTTATTACTGCTGCAGAAAGGAAATACTGGTCTAAAAAAAAAAATACTATATAAAATATGGAGGTCCAAACTAACAGTCACTAAAACCTCAGTTGTTTTCATAACACTACAGTTAAGTTATGTATACATATATAAAACATTCAGTGATTGGAGATTTGATTCTCACTTGTCTGTTCCATCAATGATGGCATGGTAAGGTCTCATTGGTGGAGGACCATCTCCAGGACTCATGTTGCCAGGATATTGCAAAGGCAAAGATTTAAAGAAGAGGTCTTCCTGTATGGTTGGTGAAGGGAGAGACTTTCTGCGCTCTGCAGTTGATCCTAAAGTGATAGCGTAGAGGCAAACAAAGTGACCAAATGTACATTTTTTAAAACGTTTCTGGAATATATGTTGAGGTGGGTGCTAACATGAGCCACAGATCAATTTGCTGTATACCTGGTTGAGTGTCCAATTCAGGAAACAGCTGAGCCACATGTGTCAGAATAAATTCCACCACAATGGACTGGACTCGCACCTCCATGAAAGCCGCAGTGCCGTTAAAACCGGATGCCTCAATATCCTTCGATCTGTAGTTAACCACAAAACATGGACTTAGCGGATATAGTGCAACTATACTAAAGATTTTATTGACCCTATGACACACACACCTGAGGAGATTGGGAGCCCAGACAATGGCAAGATTTCTGGCATGCATATTGGTCTGATTAGAATAAGCAGCCATCCGGACTAAGTGTTTCATCAGAAACTCCAGAGTCCTGTCGGAAAACACAGTTAAAACCCAGAAATGAACAAAGTAAAAAATTCAAAATTTATTGTGGTCATTTACTAAGTCAAACAGGATTGTGTGTTTACCGGAAATGGGGCTGTGGCAGCTCTTTCAGCACTTCCTTGATCCTCACCAGTCTCTCATCCTCTAACTGAACAGCCACGGCTTCCTAATTAGTTAACATATACAATTATAAGTCAAGATATTTACATTTATGGCATTTGGCAGACGCTCTTATCCAGTCATTTCTACAACTGAGCAGTTGAGTGTTAAGGGCTTTACTCAAGGGCCCAACAGTAGCAGCTTAGTGCTGGTGGGACTCAGGACCATCAGATCAGTCCAACGTCTTAACCACTGAGGTACCACTGCACATGTGGCTAAGACTAGCTCCTCAGGTGCTGCAGATAAGGTGCTACCCACCGTTCTGGGCAAACTAGTGTTCACTTTTTTGTATGCGTGTGTTCCATTGGACAGTTGGGTTAAATGTGGAGGTCAATTCCACTGCATAGAAGAGTCAGAAAAGTTAGGCGCCCATTACCATGTCACTGGTTCACAGTTTGTCCTTCCTTCAACCAGATTATGGAGGTAATAACCACTGTATACTGAGACACACCCCACATGATCTGCTGTTTTGGGAATGCTCTGACCCAGTCGTCCAGACATCACAATTTAGCCCTTGTCAAAGTCACTCATATTTTTATATATGCCTATTTTACACATCAACTTTGAGAACTGACTGTTCCCTTGTTGTCTTATATATCTCACACTATCATGGTGTCACTGTAATGAGATAATCAGTGTTATTCATTTCACCTGCGGTGGTTTTGTGGTTGTACTGTTATACCTGATCCATGTATAAGCTTTCTATGAAAGGTAGCTACGTCATGTTAGTTGTGATTGTAATACCATTCTTTGACTCATTTATATGTTAAATAAAAGCTAGTTAATAGAGGTTAGCAAGCTGACTAGCTGCCTAGCGAAGCCAAATTATTTCCAAATGTTACTATTGATTAATTAGACAACTAGGTATTGGGAATGCAGGAGGACGTATGGAAGTTTCCAAACTGGATGACCATTTCATAAATCTGGGCAATATTAAACTGATTTTAAGGTTTAAAATAGTAGACCCGATAGCACTTCAGTAACAGCAGAATGAACATTAGGATCCCACACTGACCACGGCAACTGATCACTCAGTTAATAACAATCACATCATCGAGATATTTAAAACATCGTAAACACATCTGACACATTGTTTAAGGTTATGTAAGACGTGTTTGTGTATTAGTGAAATCAGTGTTCAGGTGTGATACCCACAGCAAAGTGGTCGTACAGTTGGTATGTGAGCAGTGGGTTGGGCAGCTCTCTGAAGTATGCCTTACAGAGGGAACTGACACAGTGGATATCCTGCATATACACATCTTTATACAGGTCTGGAGACCCCTCATTGTCAAACTCTGACCTGTGCAAAAAAAGGAGACACTATGAGCTCAAAGTCCAATCATGTCCAATTAAGTCCAGTACTTTATAGTAGAGATTCTGTATGTATACAGACCTTAATTTCTGTGTGTTTGATGACACTCCAGACAGTCTGTAGATCCCGTCAACAATGCCATGCTCTTCGATGAATATACTGCAGTTTCGGAGTACAAGAGGAACTATAAGAGACAGACAGATGGTTAAGGACAGAGTAAGGTATGTAAAGGAGAGAGGTGACAACATGTTCATGTTTTATCAGTGTTTTTATTAATGGAATTTTGCAATTAAGTTATATTTCATTTTTTTTTAATTGTCCGTATTTAAGGACAGTGAAGCTGTAGCAATAATAAGTGGTGAAGTTCTGTCTAAGAACAGGTTTGTTTAACATAGGAGTTTCCTGCGTCAGTACATTTCACTAAAAAATAGACGTTGGTAAGGGAACTAATGTCTATTGTTATAAGATTAGTTATAACAGGAACTATATGTTTTGCAAGTTCCACAACCTTAATTTCAACTATATAATGTCATTTTTAAATCTTTCATTAATAAGAATGTAATTCTTGAGAAATGGCTGTGATATAAGAGGAATAAACAGAATAATAATCTACACTGTAGTAGTAAGTAAGAGTTAATAGGAAAGGTGTATGCGGTTCTAAAGGTTATCGAGTGATGGATCTAGGTACAGGCAACACGGGCAGCCAGCCAGGATGGCATTGTGCCAGGGGCAGCACAGGCACTCCCGCACAAAAAAAGTGAAACGGTGACATTTTTCGCAATCAGTTTGGCTCCTTGGCATGTCATGGAGATGATATCATGTCACTATTTGGGCCACTTAACCAACTGAACATCCTGATTCTAGTTTGTGAGCTAGGATACTGCCTGGGAAAGATCTCCTCTCGGATGTACAAGGTAGGATGGGAATAAGGGACCAAGGCTCACCGCCTGGTGTATTTGAATATTGTATTATTTATTGCAAATTATCTACGGTTTGAATAATAAATGTAGCTTTTGATCAATGACTTACAGTTTGATCTATATGCTGGTTTTAATTAATACTTCACATAACATAAAAAAAACCTCAAAAACTGTTATAATAACTGTTGTCATTTTATTATTACTATATTCTTTACAATATAATGGACATAATAGGACATATAGAAATAATACTCACTTTCTTGACTGGTCGCAGTTAAATGCTCCACCAGGTCACAGCCAAACACCTTATCTTTACTTCCACCTTTTCTTCGTCCTCTCTTCATGATGTGCCGCTTTAGCCACCACTCTTTACATCCAGAGGTGTGACTGTGCGTGTGTGTGTGTGTGTGTGTTTGAGTGAGTGAGTGAGTTTGCTGTTATGTACTTAATGATAAGTGACACCTAACCACTCATGGTGTTTATTGTGCGTTGGAATATGTTGTATTTGGATCTGAGATCTGACAAACTTTTATTTGTCTGCTACATTCTGTATCACTACACTGTACGTTGCATATTTTGTTTGATTCTGATTTTACTGAAAGTTTGTCAGGTGCTCTGGAGCTGGATGCTTGTGGCCTGTGCAAAGCAAATAGGACAGGAAATAACTAAAAGTGAAAAAAAACCCCGATGTGTATAGTGACGGAGTGCACGGTAAATAATTACTGTAATTAAACAGAATTTCACAGTAAAACCAGTATTGGTTGATAAACTGTGTTAGTATATACATTTAATGGCTTTTGTGCCGTATATAGTGAAATACAAACTTCAGCCTTACATACTTTAATATACGCAGACATGTTTTTGTGGCAAGATTTTGCCCAGAAAGTCAATACATATATGCACAATACATATATGCACAAAATCAAATGACAATTCAAACTAACAAACTGAACATAGCTTATTTTCTCTATCAAACTATAACATTAAAACAGCACATCCTCGGCCTCCTGGTCCCTATGCTGCAACTCTCACACTCTCACTACCCGACAACGAATAATCTACAGACTCTAAATTAGTCTGAGTCTGAAATCAGGAGCTGTCAGTTGATTTGTATTAAACCACAGTTATGCAGCCTGAGGACCACGGATAAGCATGCAGTGCCACTCTCTCTGCTTCCTACTTTCAGGTTGTGTGAGATTTGAGTGGTATCAAGGCCACACCCTCACGATCGGTCTTAGTTTTACTATCTGTTTGTTACAAAGCATCAGGACAAAAGATCACTTTTTCAACCCTGGCTGTGTCACTCTAGCCATTCGTTAAAAAAACACTCAGGATTTTGACTTTTTGATCATCATACACAGCCACGTTGTTACGCTTCATCTGCCTTTCTCTTTTTGTCGTTCTTTGCACGGAAATGAACAACCTCAATGTCAACCCAAGGCCTGCCTCTCCCTCTGAATCAGGCATATGCTGTCAAACAACGATCAAATCACACAATACGCTACATCTAACATAAAGAAAACCCACAGCCGATGAACCCTCAACACATCCAGCGTCCACAATGCCAAACTGGTTTTAAAAAGCAGCAACTAAATAAGAAAAAAGCTTAATTAAACCGTGCTTACCTTTTTTCTCCACCGGCACAAGAAACAGCCCCAGTAAGCGTCTGTGACGCAAGAAACCACCAAACTTCCCTTAGTGACTTCCTGACTTCTTGGTCTGTGTTTTGAGTTAATTCTCCATTTTAATCCTCTAGATTCATCTTAGCATGCACATGCATATACATACGAGCATGCAGTATGTCTACTTTTAGTTTCCTCTGTCTATCAATGATGTGAAAATTTGGGTTACCATACCCACATGAACTGAAAGTGCTACTTAACATCTGTAGCTACAAGCCATGTGTATTAAAGCCACGTTATGGTACAAGGTGTCCTAGTGTAAATTTATTCGTCAGTATTCCTATGTCTACTGCTTTCTACACCAGACAGCACGGGATGCTTTATGCAACACCTTTATGGCCATAAATCAGTGAATTTATTTTTGTTTTATTAAGGATTATGTAATACATGTAGATGCACCAGTAAAAATTTTTTGGGGTTCTTTTTCCACCCCATCTTCTTCACTTAATGAGAACCCTTAATGACCAAACGTAACCTTTAAAAGTAAAAGTGAAAGCGAGTTACTCTTTCTACCAGTGGAATTCACCTCCACATTTAACCCATCTGTGCAGTGAAACCTACACATACACACTAGTAAACATCAGGGGGCAGTGAGTGGTGGGAAACCATCCCCATGGAGCAGTTGGTGGTTGGGTGTCTTGCTCAAAGGCACTTCAGTCGAGTCTTGTCAGTTAACTTCTGGCCTGTGGGGCAACACATATCACTGATGCTTCACAACTTCACCATTCTTGGATGATGGATGGATGATTGGATGATTCTCTGTGTGGTTTTCGTCCAAGTTGACTGATTTCCAACCTAGTCAGTAGGTGAATTGTCTACACTACATCTGCCCCTAGGTTTAAACAAGTGTGTAAATGTGTGTGTGTGCATCGTAGCCTGTGTTGGTCTGGTGTCCCATCCAAGGTATATTTTCATCTCAGGTATGTGGTTAAGGAAGCAACCTTGTGATCCCCGGTTTTATTCCCGCACCAACAAAATGCGACTGAAGCAACTTCAGCAAGGCACCTAAAAAATTCGAGCAAAGTACTTAACACCAAACTGCTCTCCATGTGCCATTGATGGGGTTGGCCAATGGTCCAGGCATGTTTTTACTACCCCCTAGTGTGTGTGTTCACTATTGTGTAGTTTCATGCAGATTGCTCTCTGTGCAAGCACAGTGGTCAATGAGCCGCTTCACTAATTGCCAGAATTCCTAGCATCGGTTCCTTTCTCACCTTCCTCCCTCTACAGCACACACCATGACTGTCAAGATTGATGCGTAGTCTAGACGACTGGTCTACTGGTTCATATCATGACTGAGGAATCCAATCACAAACATAAGATAAGTCTAAACACAAACCGCATGGCGAATCAGTCCAAACAGATGGTGCCACATGCATTGTTGGGATGAGAAGTAGAGCATGTGGAGTATGTGGGTTGCGCTCTTTAAAAAAATTGCCAAATCTTATCTGCCATTGCCAAACAGCTTATTTTGCTGTAGCTATTGACACTTGTTTTGAGATTCTGATACCCCCAGGTGCTGCCAGTGGCAGTTGGATAGTAGGGTCTAAGTGTGGAGAAGATGCGGAGAATGGTATCCTGATTGCTGCCCCACTAGTGTAACATCTTTTTGTGGAAAATGGAAAAATGAGGCATGTCATCATTGGAGGCAATCTCAATGCAGAGAGATATCTAGATGAAATTCTGCAACCAGTGACAATCCCATATAACCACAGTCTGGGGCCGAACTCTATCCTCCAAGATGACAACGCTCTCCACCACAGAGCGGGGTTAATCAGAGACTACCTCCAGAATGTAGGAGTGGAGAGGATGGAATGGCCTGCCAGCAGTCTTGACCTCAACCCTATTGAACACTTGTAGGATCAGCTTGAGCGTGCCATTCGTGCCAGAGTGACCAACACAGCCACGTTGGCTGACTTGTGACAAATGCTGGTTAAAGAATGGGATGACGTCCCATAGCAGTGCGTGACCAGGCTGGTGACCAGCATGAGGAGGAGGTGCCATGCTTGTGGGGCTGTGTCTGGTTCTTCCACTGAGGCTCCTGTTTGTTAAATGACTAAATTGTTAAAAAGCTTGTCTTGTTTCTTTAAACTTCAATCATCCATTCCACCAAACACCAAACGACTCAATGTCAGAATAAACTGTTTGGCATTGGCTCATCACACAAATGCATGTTCCTATATGTATATATATATATATATATAAATGTGTGTATATGTATGTGCACACTACACACACATGTATGTGTATATATTTTATTCTCTTTCATTATTTGACTATTACACACTCTTATAACATGTTATAACACCTCAGTTTCTGCCTTATCAGCTCTGTGCTCCGCGACAGACGGTAACTGTTTACGGTAGTGACGTAACCCGTACAACCCGGAAGTACAGGTTTGACAGTTTCACAGCCGGACAGCTTTATGAAGTGGATATAAAGGTCTAGTGTCCGGTTATAAAGAGGCACAGAATGGCTCAGTTCACTTTCCAAGAGCAGCTGCTGTCCGTCATGGAGGTTCTGGCTAAAGCGGCAACGGAGGAAATTAACCGGCGTGTGGCCGACAGCTGTGCGGTTATCCGCATCGAGCTGTCCCGCAGTCAGAGAGACATCGACAGTCTGAAGAGGAAGTGCCAGGTGATGGAGAACGAGCTGAGGAAGGTACGGGGAAGAGGACGGAGGAAAGGTACTGATTAAACATTTTAATATCATCACCTGAAACACCTGATAGATTAGATATATATATATATATATACACACACTGGGGTATAATGGTATGAGGTTTGTTTATGTCAGACCTCTGGTACATTTTTAACCATCTCTGACAGCTGAACACTATGTCTACCTCCTTTCTGTTACACCAGCTCATGTCCTGCATTCATTCTGATGGGTTTGGCCTTTTTATAACAGGACAATGCCCTGCCTTGTGGTTAGGGAACCGGTCTTGTAGCCGGAAGGTTCCAGGTTCGATTCCTGTAATCACCAAGACTTGACTGCGGTGCCATTGAGCAAGGTATCTAATCCCTCCGACTGCTCCCCAGGCATGGTTTGTAGCTGCCCCCTGGTCCGGGCAAGTGTGTTCACTGCCCCCTAGTGTTCACTAGTGTGTGTTTGTGTTTTACTGCACGGATAGGATAAATGCAGAGCTTACCTTCCTCTGTGTGCAAGCACGGTAGGCAAATAGTTCACTTTCACTTTTACTGTCACTTTACACACATCTAGAGACACCAAAAAACTCACACACATCTAGGATCACCAATCTCAATTAGGAGTTTTGCCCTCATTCCCACCTAAATCACCAGATCTCAGCATTATCGAACACATCTAGGATGCCGTGCAGCGCGCTGTGGAATACAGAAATTCTACACCAACAGAATTGTGGACCGTTCTGCAGGAAATATGGTGTTCAATGGGGTACAGGATATTTCCGCAAGCTTGTGGAGTCCATGTGCAATGTAGGATTGACCAAGTATTAGACTGGGAGCATAAGTGTCACACCGTATCCCAGATGTGTTTGATAACGTTGAGATCTGGTGACTTAGGAGGGAATGGCAAAACTCCAGACTCCAGATGAGTGTTCCTGATTTGGTGCACATTGTGGGCACCAAAACAATAGGTTGTCGCAACATAACCGTGTTTGCTGGTTAGACGTAATGGATATTTTGTCCTGTTGGATGAGGCCAAATCCATCAGAATGAATGAAGGACATGAACGGGTATAATTTATCAGAAAGGAGACACATAGTGTTCACCTGTCAGAGACGTTTGTAGACGTACCAGGGGTCCCTCGGCATACTAGGTAAACAAACCCCATACCTCGATAGAACCACCACCAGCCTAGGTATGTTGCACAGTCTTGTCTGTACCAGTTTTTCTGGCACTTCAACGTATATTACACTGAAACATTTCTGATGTTTTTAACTGTTGTCGATTGTATTGGTATACTTGTGTCCCACTCAGATGTCACAGAGGGACATTACTGTCCTAGTCACAACCGAAGGAAACAATAAACATTTCATCACTCACAGATTCAACAGATAATAGTCCGGCTTTGCTGCTAGCTCAAGCAAGAGCTTTATTTATCCCTCACCAGCTTCCAGTGACAATCAATATCATATTACTGAGAAATTCAACACAGATCCGAGTGGACTGAAGACGGTGGTGCAAACATCAGACTCAGAGATCCACAATGTCTTGGAGCTCTATGACACAGTAACCCTGTGTTATTGCAGCGATCAGCTCACCTTCATAAACTAGCATTTTTGCCGTAAACATAAATGTTGAAGCTTTGGGAACTGTTTAAACCAATTCAATTCAATTCAGTTAAATTCAGTTTTATTTGTATAGCACTTTTAACAGTGGACATTGTCCCAAAGCAGCTTTACAAAAATAACAGAACGAGTTATAAATCAGGCAGATTTGGGGAGGAATCAGAAATCAGGGTCACTGGTATCTCCTGGTGCCTCATCTGTATCAGGTGCAGCTCATCCAAATGGGAGGTAAAGAGGAAGGTTAGAGAGGAGAATACAGAGAGTTTGGTATGATCTTTTTAAATATACGTCATACAGAGAACAAGCAGAAATTTCGGCGGACTTGCTAAGACAGGCATATCTACAAGGGGGACCCAGAAGGTGACACAGACATGAAACCACGGGTGCACAACTTTAGTCCTGTAGGGCTGGTGTCCAGCACAGCATGGAGATTTCTCTACTCAAACACTGTTTCCTAATAGACAGGTTTAGTGGGTAGTTGAGTAGAGAAACATCCAAACTTGCTGTGCTGATGCTTCAGGATTGAAATTGTGCACTTCTGGTTTAAGCAGAGTGTACAGATGAGGGAGAGGTGGGATCCAGACAGGATAATGGACTAAAGTGCTACCACAGGTAGAGATCAATTTCTGCTGGTGACACGTTGAACGGGAGGTCCAATGCCATTGTGAGAAAAGTTTCCCAAAGTAAAAACTATGGTGACCGTGAAAGCCCACGGCACTGCAGATTCTCAAAACACTGGCAGCAGAATGATCAGACCTGCACAACATGAACAAAACGTGCTGCTAATTCAGACCAGCGCTGCATAAACATAAAGTACATTAATCAATACCACAACACCTGTAATACTTTATAGATAGATAGATTCAACTTTATTGTCATTGCTCGGTACAAGTACAAGGCAACGAAATGCAGTTAGCATCTACCA
>JAOVVF010000022.1:5104868-5115051 GCA_028565595.1 Duopalatinus emarginatus
GGTTGAAATTTTAACAAAAACAGTGATTTATCTTGCTGCTGTTGAGGCACTGCTATTATTTTGAGCACTACTGTATACAGGTTCGATCCTGAAGTGCCCTTGAGCAAGGCACCTAACATTAGGTGCCGTAATTTATTCAGTAGTGTGTGTGTGTGTGTGTGTGTGTTTCATTGCATGGATGGATTTAATAGTCAAATAGGCAAAAAGTTCACTTTCATTGATTCTGATGAGTTTGGCCTCTTCCAGTAGCACAATGCGCCACCACACACGTCAAAATATGCCAAATTACGTTGAGTTTGGGATTTTGCTATTTCAGCCTCACCAAATCTCAGTGCTATCAAACACACCTCGGGTAAGGTGGCCAGAGGTCTGGCTTTTCTGCTACCTGTCCTCCGTCCGGCTCAATGCCTGGACGGACACCTGTTAGTCCTCCTTTTAGAGGACAACTAAGGCTGCATGTAACAGATGTGTTTTTGCATGTCATTGGTTCCTGAAAATGTCAAAAAAATATATTGATATTAATTGGATCACATCGCCATGTGATCTTATAACTCACCAACCAGCTGACCGCAGAAAGCCCGCCCTCTAAATGCTAGTCAGTTAGTACAGAGCACTGTACATCCTTCCATTTCATAAAGTAGTTAAGATGAATTCCACGCTGAAGCAGAAGTGATGCAGACATTAGGAAATGGTGCTACCGAACACCATGCTGATACAGACAAGCACCAGCAAAATGTCCGGAGTGCAGGTACATCATCTGTGGCATCCTTTTTAGTACTACATGGTCACCGCTGAGAGACAAAATATCTGCTGCTGAACTTTCTAAAGTATATCATGCTGTGTTATTTCTTCCCCCTCAATATTCTGGTGCCATGTCCTCCTTTTTTAGGATTATGAAAGTGGACACCCTAACCTGGGGTGCCATGATATGCTGGTTAAACACCATTCTTTTACTTGGAAGAGGCCAAACCCATCAGAAAGAATGCAGGACATGAACAGGTGTAACTCATCAGAATGGAGGCACACTGTGTTCACCTGTCAGAGATGTTTGTAGATGAACCAGGGGTCCCATGAAATGCCAGATAACAAACATTATACTACTATGGAGTCACAGCCGGCCTGTGTATTTTGCATAGGCGCATATGTACCGTTTTTTTTTTTCTGGCAATTCTGTATACACACCTAGGAACAGTTCAGCATAACCGATCGTAACCACTGGCATGTATTTGGAAAGTGTGAGGAAACCTACGATACATAGTGAGAACATGTGGAACTCAACACAAACAAAAATCAGGACCTGGAGCTGTGGGGTTTATTTATAATTAATAATGTAGATTTAGCCCTCTGTTATGTCCATTAAAAAGGAATGGTTGCCACTGCTGGGAATTGACCCCCTCTGCTCCACGGGTGCTGTATCCTGGCTGTCACCGACATCCTAACAAGCTGGGATATCAACAGAAAATTCACTGTGCTGCCATTTATGTATACGTGACAAATAAAGGCTGCTTCTTCTAAAGTCAAAAAGTCTGTGCTAGAAATCTGGTACAGACAAGTCTATGGAAAATCAGTCCAACTAGTGGTGGCTCTATAGTGATATGGGGTTTGTTTGGCTGGCATTCTATGGGACCATTGGTACATCTGCAAATGTCTCTGACAGGTGAACAGTGTGTGCACATCTTTTCTGAAAAGTTCCACCCATTCATGGCCTCTTCAGACAGGACAATGTGCCACTACACACGTCTAAAAACCCCAAATTATGGTTATAGGAGCACTTATCTGAGTTTGGAGTTTGCACAATGCTACTGAGCACATCTGAGATGCCATGCAGTGTGCAGTGGGACACATAAATCCTGCAGCTTAGAATATAACAGAATTGTATCTCATTCTGCAGGAAGCATGGTGTTTACTGGGTAGAGAAAATTTTGACAAGTTTTTCAAATCCATGGGGGACTTATCAATTATAAGACTGGTGTTACCAGTTTTTCTGACACTTCACTGTAAACGAGGACAAGGTCCAAGAGTCAATTCACTGGGTAATTATAATAATAAAAGGCAAGTTTCCTTTGGGGTCTCTGGTTTTGTCCATCTCACTAAAACCTTTGTTTATGCTAAATTGATTTAGTTCCACAATATGCTTATGTATACATACTATTAGACTAGTTCGCCAAAGTAACGACTTGGAAAAATTTACATTTACGCATTTGGCAGATGCTATTATCCAGAGCGACTTACAAGGTTATTGGTATTACAGGAGGCCAATTTAGTGTTAGGAGTCTTGCCCAGGGACCCTTATTGGGGTAGCACAGACTGGCTGCCCAGATCGGGACTTGAACCCAGGTCTCTTACATGGGAACCCAATGATGTTACCACTGTACCACACCAACCGCAATAGTTTAAAACCTTTAACACGACTAATGTTTTTTTTAATCCTTCTTTTCTTTTCATGCTCAGCAGACCTTGTGAACCGCACCGAGAGGCCAAATCATCATCATCATCGCTCTTGGAAACATCAGCCTGTGTCTACCGAAAAGGAAAACGATCATGCGGAGGAAATTAACTATAAATCTTCAGAAGAAATTCACTCGCAGGACATCCTGACAAAGGAACCAGCCCTCACCCCTACAGAACCACAACCTTCCCCAGAGGACCAGAACATCACCTGTGACGAAGAGCATGGACCAGAGTTTCAGGAAAAGACAGAACAGGTCATACAGACAGTCAGTTTAGACGAGACCAGCGTAGAGTGCGTTGTGATCGAGGACAGAGAAACGCAGCCGTGGTCATCTATGGAGAACGGCGTAGAACACGTAGACGACCACGACTGCTCTATTGTAACCGAGCAAGACGGACATCCGCTGATCTCCTCCGTGTGGAGCATCGGTTCGAGCACATCCAGTCCTGTGGGTGATGCGAGTATAACAAAAAGCGTCTGTGTAGAAGAAATACAGCAGAGGATGCAACAGCAGCCCAGGAGCGATGGAGGATCAACAGAAATAAACTCAACGACACAGATACAACACAGAGCAAACTCGGCAGTCCAACCCAGGCCCTTGCTTTCTTCAAGAACTCACGAACATATCGCGCTCTTAAGCCAGAATCAGGACCGAGGAGCTTTTACGGTAAACGATATCGCTATTGCGAGGTTACCTCAAAGGACAAAACCGGTGAGAGAGAAATGGTTCATGTGTTCGTTCTGTGGGAAAAGCTTCGACCGCATCAGCCACCTTCAGATGCACCACAGGATTCATACCGGAGAGAAACCGTTCCAATGCAGCATGTGCGGGAAGAGCTTCTCTCAGCAGAGCAACTTGCGCACGCATCAGAAAACGCACAAAGATCTCAGGACACAAAGCGAAACCTTTTGAAAAGATGACAAACGGTTTTGTGTTGTTTTTTTTTAATTGTAATTTTCTAGTATGTAAACCAGCACCTAGCCATCTTGGTTGTCTTTTTACAATAAAACAAACAAAACAAACTTTAGCAACACTTCTCTGTTACTGTCTTTGCACAGTAGGATACACAAAGAAAAAATGAATCAAAACGTAAAATATAAATTGCTTGATAGGGTCGTATTACCATATTTACTAACATTTCCATCAACATCTTTTACAAATATAGCACACTGCACTGGTGAACTGTGAATCTAGTGTTTGTAAGACATTTATAAAGGGCAGCTAGTTCCTAAACCAGGTTGTAGAGTACAAACATCATTTAATGATTACAAAGCTGCAGAGATTCAGTAATAAATGTGTAGTAATACAGTATTAATATATAATAAAATTCAAAACTGGCTGAGGTAATTAAAACAATAAAGAATACCTTTTGAAAACACAAGGCATTAACGCCAAAAGAGCTGAAAGTCACTTGTGTAACAGGTCGATATTCTTCTGGCAGGAACAGCTGCTAATCCTCGCATGTGAATACTTCACTACACCTGCTTTCTTTAAGGTCCTTTCAGCGAGCTCTCCATCTGAAAGTGCAAGTGAACCACTCATTCACATCTCCGCATTTAATCCATCCGTGCAGTTAAACACAGGCTAGGAGCAGTGAGCGCACATGGCTGGAGCTGTGGGCAGCCCTATCTACGATGCCTAGGGAAGCCAGGGTTAGGTGTTTTCCCTTATGTTGCCTTGTTGTCTTGTCAGTTGTGGGAATTAAACCGACAACCTTCCGGTCACAAGGCTGCAACCACAAACCCATAGCTGCACAGTCTGTCCGAGCCGCTCTGTTCCACTGCATGATGAAGCCTGTGAGGTGCTGAAGACTATACAGGTACATAAGAGGAAAAAAAAAAAAAAAAATCTGCCTCATGCAGACATTAAAGTTCATGAACTCTACATACTGTCTAATGTCCAGCCTTTTATTACTGGCTTATTGCTTATAATCACTCAGGATTACGAATGCTGTTTATTCACATGGTATTAAATCAGTAACTTAATTACTTCTCGATAGAAATACAATTTAAAGGAAAACATGCAACACAGATCAGCCATAACATTAAAACCACTGAAGGGTGACGTGAATAACGTCGAACATCTCTTTACACTGGAACCTGTCAAAGGGTAGGATATATTAGACACCAAGCGAGCGCAGTTTTCAAAGTTGAGGTGTTGGAAGAACAAAAATAATAGACAAGTGTTAGGATCTGATTAACTAGTGCTAGATGTCTTTGTCAGAGCATCTCCGAAACAGCAGGTCTTGTGGGTTGCTCCTGGTATGCAATGGTTAGTAGCAAAAGTGGACCAAGGAAGAAACCAGGAAAGCTGTGACCGAGAAGTGGGGAGCAAAAACTACACCGCCTGGTTCAATCCCACAGAACATCTACAATAGGATCTGCTTCTAACATTTTGGTGCTTGACGGATCAGAGCTGTTTTGGTGGCTGTTTACACAGGTGGTTTTATTGTTATGGCTGAATGGTGTATATTATATAGAATTTTAACCAACATATAAGTCTTATATAGTCAGTCTCAGCAAAACACTTAAATGTAAGAAAACAAACAGAGGTTGTGTATTGAAATACTAGTTGGTTGTCCATCACACAACACCAATCCATCTGCTGTCTTTTTAATAAATCAGCTTTTTTTGTTTCTTTGTTTAGTCAACAGATTCATTTCTAGCAGCCATGGCTTTAGTAGCATGATGCAAAACACACAGGAATTGGATTGTTAAAATAATTGGGTAATTCACAAGATGATTTGATTCAATAGTTTATGTTGTTCTGATGTATAGATGAAGGATTTTTACTGTATTCCAAACTAACTGTTGAATCCATTGGAGAAAAAATTATTAGTATTAAATCGTAACATTATAAATGGTAATATTAACCTATTGTTATTCTTTTACTCATTTAGGCAAAAGTCCCAACTCAGGACCTGCTCTATAAACTGTTCTAATCCATAATCAGACATCTTTATCAGCTCAGGCTTTTAACAAGTTGTTGGTCTGCTTGAATCTGTTGATTTATCCACTTGTGAGTCTGCTGTTTAATGACCCATTAGAGTCCTGTGGGTAGAGCAGAAAGCCGAGGTGACCGTTAGTCTTGCTATGTGCTATCCTGCTTATGGTATTAACACGTGCTCCAAGGAGTGTAGAATAAATTTATTGGTCAGATGAAGCATCAAGCAGGATGAGCTTCACTAGACCACGAAACTCACTACTGCTGACCAGAAAAGATCACAGCGACGACATGTCATGTGGAAACACCTTCGCCTCATTGTTGTTATATGAGCTGGCCACGGGAGTGCAGTATTATAGCGTTTGGGTGAGGTTTTGGCCTGAGGATGCCGTTGCTGTAGTGGAAGTGGCTCGAGAGTGCCTCCGAGAGCTGGTACGAGTTTAAGGTTCCGTCTCCTTCCTCTCCCTCTGGCATGCCTTCTCTCTGTCCCCATACGTCTTTTTCTGTCGTTCCTTCTCTTGAAGCCCCCGAACTAATGGACAAGGGTGGAGGGCTCTGGTCCCGGCGATGATCTACATCCTAAGTGAGAGAAAGAGAAAGATTGAGTTACTTATTTATAATTACATAATTACTCACATACTTTTAGCAATAACATTAAATCCACCTGCTCAAATAGCCACCAAAACAGCTCTGACCTCTCAAGGCTCAGAAGGTGTGCTATGGTATCTGGTATCTGTGACAATAGATCCTTCTGTGGATCTTTTGTAGGGTCAAGCCAGACAGGCTAGCCTACCAGCCACACACACATCAGTGAGCTATAGACACCAATGACCCAGTTGTGGGTTCACTGGTAGTTCTTCCTTGGAACAGTTTTCGACAGGCATTAACTAAAGCACATCAGGAACACTCCACAAGACCTGCTGTTTTAAAAATACTCCGTCCTTACACCACCAGCTTTAAGAATCGAGTGTTCACTTACTGCCTAATATTTCCCACTCCTTGACAGATGCCAGCATAATGTTATGTCTGATCAGGGTATAACGTTACAGGTGAATTTATTATTACCTACAATTAAAGGAGTAATATGCAGCTGCTTTGTGCCCAAGTGGCCATGAGCAAAACTCCATTTCAACACTTACACAAGTATTTTTTGTACACCGTTTTCACACAGTGGTTTTGAATACTCGAGGTAAGCGGTTTTACTTGTTTGTTTAAGTGGTGAAAGAAACAGGAATTAGAAGATTGGCTGGATTTAGGCAAGATACTGTAATCTTTTGCCGTCATCCTAGACGCCACTGTGAAAAGTACTGCTCAGGTTAATTAGCCTGTTAAACAGTTTTAAAAACCAGCTGGAATCCCGGCTGCACTGTTTATTGTTTACCATATTGCCTCAAGAAATACTGAAATGTACAGAATTTGTCTATGCCCTGCAACATTCTTATGAAATTCAAAGACTGAAGACCACATTCCTTCTTAACTTGTCATTATCTGATCTGACCAAGAATGTACCCTTGGTAATTTGTTATGAAGAATTGAATCTTTAGTATCACAAATATGTTAAAATCCTACTGGGCAAGGGTTAACACCTTAACGTTGATAATTCCTATAACAGAACCCCCTCCCCCTCCCCCTTACTGTGTACCAGAAAGATTTGCAAAGTATTTTAGTATTAAGTCATTAGTGAAAGATCTCATACTTTCTGGCATATTTGTAGTTATATAAGGTTATGTTGGTTTTTGCAGGACAAGTCATCCTGTTATCACTTAATCACATTATCAACATTTGTTCTTTCACCAGGTTTTCCTTCTTCCTCTTTAAGTTCAAAAGGCAAAAAAAACAAACAAACAAAAAAAAAACCCTGCAGCTTGTCATTCGACCAAAACAGTACCAAGATTTTTCAGCTTTCAGTCTCCCACAATAAATGTTAATATTGTGGAGCGGAGTAGTGAATGGCATTGCCAGCAAATTTATTTTTATATTTGCTATTATAGCTTTGTCTGTAATTGTCAGTTTTCAGTACACAGATGGAGACGTTAGCTGGCATGCTAGTGGGTTTTGTCACATCAGGCCATTGGTTTGAATGACCTGCTAAAGTAAATTAGGCTAAGTCGCTATTTAACAAGAGCGTTTTAGCAATCTGCCTTCGATGTTCAACATTTGATGTCAAATAGAATCCTCTCTACTTAGACAGCTGTCTGGATAGGCACTTGGGTAGCAAGGTGGCTCACAAGGTTTTGAGACAGACTGTTTTGCTTTGACTAACTGTTACAAAGCACTGAAACTGGAGACTCCTTCTATAAAAGTTAAGTTAAAAATAAACAACTCTTTAGAGAACGCTTCACAACATTAATTATTTATATTTGTTTGTTTCTCTGTTAAATAATTTTTAAAAAAGTTTATTATTAGTCTTTTTATTATGTGGCACTTGCCAAAAAAGTCTCTGTGACTGTATTGTTACTATAAGAATGACATATATTAGTATAAACATTTTAATATAACCCTATCATCTACTTAAATCACAAGCTGCACTTACATAAAAGTAATCCACACTTCACAATCTGAGACTTGTACCCCATGTGGTCTAAATAGCATTGACACAAGCATACAGTACATACTGCACACACACAGACATGTACAGGAAGCCTCACCAAATTCATATTACTGTTCTTTATAAACGATGCCACTCTCTGAATGTGCTCTTGTTTCTCCACCTCGGTCTCGATCCTCCTCATGCTCCCTCGCTCCAAGTGGTAAGACGGGTAGATGGCTGGACGGCCGAGACTGTCGTATTCACCTTCTCTGAATCCATCTCTCTGGTCGAATAGGGTGGAATTGTCCTGAGGATAAAGTGCTTGGAGTCAGCATCACATCATTAATGGTTTCACTTTTGCATCATAAAATGATTGCATGTCAGTGCTGTATTATTACACCATCCTGAAATGACATGTACATGACTCTTAGCTGACACTAATTATATAAAACATTATTTTAACCAATTATTACAGGAGCTGTCTGGACATTGCAACCACATGATACAGTACCTCTAGCGAAAAGACGCTGCTTTTCACAGGGGAGTCCACCCTGATTAGTGTGGATTCTTCAGTCTACAAGAACAGACAAGGTGAGACGACATAAGATCTCATATCACTGTAAAACCGCCTTTGAACATTCAGTTTGAGCCTTATGGCGTTTTAGCACACTTTGTCGTGCTTGTGCATAGAGGTTCATGTTTCATTCGTCTTTCCACATTTGGCCAACAAGCCAATCCACATTCTTGTCTGACAGCCTTTAGTGCATGTGTGTGGTTTTTAACACTGCCCCTGATGACCTGGTTCAAGCCAAACACTTCCTAAATGGCTTAATTGGGCTTATCTTGTTAAAGGAGAGAAGCACTATTGTTTTAAAGCAATTAAAGCCATGTTACCCAGACACCACCGGAAAACATTTCCATTTGCAAACAATAAAGCTTTGTGTTTGCTACTACAGGAACTTGTCCATTATCACACCCCAGGTGTCTGTGTTCAGGTTGTATTTATAGCTTTACTGCCTCCGTGTACACACGTACCATCAACAGATGCCTTAACCTAATGAAAATAGGTTAGAAATAATACCATGCGCTAATCATAAATCATTTTAGCCAAGAACGTGGCTTAAAGTACCATTTTAAATAAAACAGAAATCACGTAAGGCTCATGGTGGTTGCTTATAGTTAATAAAATACCCCAAAAACCTACCAAACATGCCTTATTCACTTAACTTATCCTGAATAAAGCGCTACTTTTACAGATTGGTCAAATTTGCTAAAATAATACAACAGTACATTATATACTAGGCTTGCTCACTGGATAACTAATGTTAGAGATGAAGAAAACATGACAGGTGCAGCTACTGTTAAACAAATTGCTGAGAATTTAATACTGCAAACCGAGACACAGTTGAATCCAATTTGCGGCTAAATGTGGCAAAGGCACAAAGATTTACCAGCAGATAGCCGAGTTAGCTAATGTACATCATGAACAAAATCATAGTTATGAAATAGTGAGTACCAAGTCAGTGTGCTATTCAGAATACAGCACTGCAAATAAAAACTGTGACAAGAGCAAGTTAATTTACTAGCAGTTAGCTAGCTGCCTTAGATAAGATTAGATAAGAAACAAAATCATAGGTGTTAAACTAACTGTGACAAATGTGTGCATCTATTACTAGACAGGGACAGGGGGTGTTTTCAAACAGTTTAAAGTAAAAGTGGGTACTCTTCTGACCACTGCGTAGCAGAATTCACCTCCACCTTTAAACCCATCCATGCAGTAGAACACACACATACACACTAGTGAACACTAGGGGGCAGTGAGGACACATGCCCAGATTAGTGGGCAGCCACTTTATCTGCAGAGCCCAGAGAGCAGTTGGGGGTTAGGTGCCATGCTCAAGTGCACTTCAGTAGAGTCTTGTCGGTTGTGGGGCTCAAACCTGGGACCTTCTGGCCCAAAGGTGGGTTCCTTAACCACAAGCCCACAGCTGCCCCCCATATTAACATATTAATTATTTTTACATTAAGCCATTATAATAGAAAAAAACATTATAATGGCTTGATAATAATCATTTAAAAAGAATTAATATTAATAATTAATAACTCTACTGAAGACATTATAAAAAGAATAATACAATTAAAACACCAAAAGACTTTAGATACTATTAAAAAAAGTACACAGACAACGCTACCTGTATCCTGGGGTCAGTACTGACTGAGTTAAGTCTCCTCATAGAGGTCTGTCTTGAAAGATTAT
>JAOVVF010000022.1:5169013-5194560 GCA_028565595.1 Duopalatinus emarginatus
TATATGTGAATTTTGAATTTTAAAACTCTTTTAAAAAAAAATATATATATAACCTCTCAAAATAACCTCTCAATATATAACCTCTCAAAATAACCTCTCAAATAACCTCTCAATATATAACCTCTCAAAATAACCTCTCAAAATTCAGTTTAGTCTGATTAACACAATTTGTACCACAGTGCTTTTGAATTCTCTGATTGTCCTAGAACTGTTGATTAATTTTCTTCAAAAGCATCTCCAACTTTACTTCAGACTCAAATCACTGTGTAATCCAAATCACTGGCTTATATTAATGCCCTTGTTATAATATATTGTTTCTATGGTACATGGTGACATGTAGGGAGGATATTTCATGTTAACTAAGGGTTAATAGATGTGTTGGTTATGTGTTGTTATTTAACCAAGAAGGTCTTTAATGTCAGTGTTTTTGTAACAGACCCTGATTTTTTTTTAAATATTTGATATATGAAATACTGGTAACACTGGTACGAAAACAAACAAACACACAAAACACCAACAATGTGACATATATCGTCTTAGAAAGGTGTCCCTTTTGCTTTGCTATACAAAAGCAAAATCAGTGAGGTAGTACTGATATAGCTCTCAGATCATGGCCCATTAACTGCCCTCTATGCAGAAAGGCTGGACGCTGACCAAGACTGATATGATCAAAGCGGCACCGCAACGTGTCCTTCGTGTCAAAGGAAAAAAACAACATGTGCCATCTGTTCACATCAATGCACCTTTTAAATCGACCTATGCGACAGCGTCTTTTTGTCACATCTAAATCATAATCCGGATTGTAACAATGACAAAGAGGCAGGCTTGGAACTGGACAGATAATAAACGAGGATGCAGACTTCTGCATTTGAAGGCAAAAAAATGCTTCATTATGAACATATTCCTATAAAAGCTGAAAATTAATTGTAATTTGCAATGGCAGTAAATAATATGCTAATATTTTGATCGTGACAGCATTCAAAACTACATAATATACTTCATGTCTAGATTATACTCAGCAGGTTAGATGTGTGTGTGGCTTTGGATATACTATAGCCTGTGCCTTTTAATTATTACTGAACAGTGGATTATTCTTCCTGAAGCTCTATAAATAACTTTGTTTAGTGAAGAGTGTCGTATGATAGAGGAACTAGCCATGGGTCTGAAATGGTGCCCTACTTCCTATTCCTCATATGTCACTAAATCCATTATAGCCTTCAGGTTCTTAAACCTTTTGCAGTCAGGAACCTATTTCAGTGTGAACAATCAAACCTATCATGAATAATTAATTATGGTCGTCACAGAGCTTGTCGTGACTGACATTTTATGACCATGAGGCATATGCATCATCATACGTCTTTATTATAGCCATGATCATTGCCTGCAGAACACAGTAATTCATTTATCCTGGTCAGGGTCACAGTGGATCAAGAGCTTATTCCTGGGAATTCTGGGAACTTCCTGGGTGGGACACTAGTCTGTAAGTGCACCATAAGTCACCAGTTATTTATAAAGTAAGTATCTTTACTGAAGGGTTGTTCTAGAGGAATCATTACACAGTGGCACACTGCAGAACATTGCAGTTTTCCTTGAGCACTGTTACATCAACCTAACATAATATTAGAACCACTTGACCCATCAGCTCTGACCTGTTGAGTCCTCAAGACCCCTAAAGCCGTGCTGCGGTATCAGGCACCAGGTTGTTAGCAGTCCTGGAAGTTGTGAGGCAGGGCCTATGTGGATCTGACCTTGTTTGTCTAAGCACAGATGCTTAATCGAATTGAGGTCTAGGGAATTTGGAGACCACAAGACCTGTTTTGGAGATGTTTTGACCTAGTTGTCTAGCCATCACAATAATAAATTATCATAAATAATTAAAATTGTGTCATCTTACAGTAATAATGAATGAAATGAAAGTGAACTGTTTTGCCTTACTGTGTTTGCACACAGAAGGAATGTGACCTCGGCATTTTACCCATCCGTGCAGTGAAACACACACACACCAGTGAACACTAGGGGGCAGTGAACACACTTGCCCAGAGCAGGGGGCAGCCCCAAACCACGGTGCCCGGGGAGCAGTTAGGTGCGTTGCTCAATGGCACCTCAGGTATGCCCTGGGTGGGGATCGAACCCGCGACCTTCCGGTCACGAGACTGGTTCCCTAACCACTAGGCCACACTTGCCTGTGCTTGCCCGTGCTTGCCCGTGCTTGTTCTACACCTCCTGCTTATTACTGCAATCGTGTCTAGACAGATTTTTAGTTTTTAGTTCGTCATCCTTTTCCATCTTTGTGAAGTCTGGTAATTCTTTTCCTTGTGGAGCCATTACCCAGACATGCAGATAGACACAGCTCATAGATCCAAAAATTGAGAAAGTCGTGTTCCCGGGTCATTTTATAACCATGTTGATGCAGTTAGGCTAATTGGAAATCACAAGTGTGCTCAGTTGTGTGTCAGTGATCACAAGGGTATTCGCTTTTGTTGGCTGTATTCAAAATGGCATACTACATCTTACTCGCATATTAAATCACCCTAAAAATAGTATGTAGTATGCGGTATGTGACCAGACTGGAGCTCTGTAGTGTACTACAGGTACCTGGATGTCATACTACTCCGGTCAGAATTTCCAGTAGACAGAGGGAGCTATCGTCTTTGTGTACTGCATCTGGACATGCACCGCGGCCTCACCGGCTCAGCCTGCTTCACTTTACATATATTATTCCATCATTATTTAATATGCAAAGCATTTATTTAAATATATCTTAAACAGTCTTGGTAACATTGTAGTTACCTTTAGTTACCACTGTAGTTACCAGATAAAAATGCTAACTGGTTGTTAGCATTGCTGTCACTGTATTTACATTCGAGTGCAAAAAGTAAGCAGTTACAGCTGTTTTGGACAGAGTGGATCTCCTCCTCCTCCTCCTCTTCCTCCTCGCACACTAATTAGTTGTAATAACAAAAAGGTTTCGGACATTTTTAAACTTTTGCCTCTTTAAATTTTCTTGCAGCTCGTGTGACTATGTAGTATGGTGCACGTATGTCAACTTTTCATACTATACTGCATACTACAGACGCTAGGCAGTAGGCAGTATGCAGTGTATACTACTGTAGTATGCAGTATGCAGTATAGTAGTATGACATTTCAAATACAGCCAAGGTCTTCCTAAAGGATTTGTTTTTGGTTGTTCAGAAGAGGAAATACTATACTTGTCAACTTAGAAATGATACAGTTATTATGGGGTGATATAAATTTATATATATTTAATTATGATGTGATATTTAAGTGATATTGCACAGGGGTGTACTCACTTCTGTTAAATACTATATATACAGCTGTCTCCCCAGTCACTGCTGTGCAAGTTTGAATGTGTTATGTCAGTTCATTTACGATTGCAGTGCAAGAAAAAATGGCTGCCCCACTTGTATTTTGCACAAAGTAAGATCAGTGTGCATTAAAAAAGCTTCAACAATCAACAGTGCTTGTTACAGTGACATGCTCACTGACGATGTGAAGCCTAAAAGATGTGAAGCCTACAAAACGCAAAACTGCTATCCGAGTGTGTTGTGTTATTGTACACACGTCCACACACCATCGTTTATACTGTCAACACTCTCCAAAAACTTCATTTTGCTATGTTAAAGCATCCTCTCTATAGTCCTGATCTTGTCCTATTGAACTATCACCTGCTTGGCCACCTGAAAGAAGCTCTAAGAGGACGAAGATTCACGTCTGATGAAGAGGAGAAGACAGCGCTTCATTCGTGGCGGTTCATTTTAAAGTGGACAAAGTGTATTGAAAATCAGGGAGATTATGACAAAAAACTGATTCTACAGGCAGAGTGAGGGCACCTTTTGACCCACACTTGTTTGTATATACACAAAAATGACAGAAAAAATAGTATAGATAAACCTATGCAAAAGACAGGCTAGTGGTGGCTCTGTAACAGTATGGGGTTTGTTCAGCTGGCCCTCCATTGGACCCCTGGTACATCTACAAATATCTCTGACAGGTGAACACTATGTGTGCCTCATTTTTGACGAGTTACACCCGTTCATTCTTTCTTCTGCATTCATTCTAATGGGTTTGGCCTCTTCTAACAATTACATGCACCACCACACACTTCTAGAGACGTGAAATTCTGGTTAGACGAACACACATCTGATTTTGGGGTTAACCTTTACATTTACATTTACATTTACGGCATTTAGCAGACGTTCTGCAGCAAACTATGGTGTTTCCTGCTTACAGAATATTTCTGCAAGCTTGTGGATGTCCAAGCACTGGCTTATTTATGCAGTCCTACACTCCGGTGGGGAACCTACCAAGTATTACACTGGTGTCAGATCTTAACATTCTTGAACAGCAATGCCGGTGATACATCACTCGGTACTTGGTAGGTCTCCCACAGGGCAGGAACTCTGACGGTATTCTGACGTGTAGGATTTCGGTGTGCCACAGAGTGTTGCATGGCATCCCAGATCCCAGATGGTTCCTCTTACCATAATTTGGCGTCTCGAGACGTGTGTGGTGGCACGTTGTCCTTTGGGCCAAACCTAACAGAATGAAAGCAGGACATGAACGAGTGTAACTCGTCAGAAACGAGGCGCACACAGCGTTCACCGGTCCGAGACGTTTGTAGATGTACCAGGGGTCCAATGGAATGCCAGCTAAACAAACCACATACCATTATGAAGCCACCACCAGCCTATGCATCTATTTTGCATAGGCTCGTCTGTATATGTATGTACAGGTGTACCTACATATACTATATATGAGCAGATAGTACACATACAGATATAATACATGTGATATAACAGTGTATGATGAAACTGTTGAGTGGATCAGTTATGTAATTAGCACAGACTGTACACAATTAGGGAAATGACTTGATTAGATTTTGAATAGATAAACAGGTAAATTGAGTTTGTGTAAACTACAGAGGCGGATCTGTGTGCGCGCTCTCGTGCGCGCGCGTGCGTGTCAGTAGTGAGGGCTTGGATTTCTCCGCGCGCTCGCTCGGTGGCTCTCTGGAAACGGCGATCCGGCGCTGCAACTCCCCCCCCGGCAAACATGTCCAAACTGGAGCAGATCCTCATCCTCGATCCTCCGACTGATCTCAAATTCAAAGGTAAGACGGATGCGCTTCGGACCAGCGACTGACATCCAGTCAGGGAGGTATTTTCTAAAGAGTAAACCGAGGATTTCACGCTCTCACAGCCTGTGTACCCGCCGCCATGTTTGAGGCAGGGGAACTCGCGCAGCTGTGGATCCCTGGGCTCGCGTGACGTCGCTATGCGGCCCAGCACTCACCTTACCTCGGCTAGCTTCACCATTGAGCTCGCCTTATACCTTACACAACACACAAACCACCATAAAAACATGTCGTTTCCACCTTATTGTGCTTAAACTTATTATTTAATAATTTTATGTGTAAACACACACTGGTCATTTGTCCAGTCCGGCTTCTTTTTGGCATCGAATTGATAAGCTAGGTTAGCATCAGGCGTTAGCGGTTTGTGTTAGCATTGGCATTAGCTTTAGCATACGAGCTAGTCAGTGTGGATAGGGTTACAGACAGGGGCGACGTGGATGTTGCTAGCTAACTAGCAGGTGCTGATGGAGGCTAATTCGTTGGCGTAACTTAGCTGTGAGCCTTCGTACACTTCAGGCACACCTTGTATGTTTAAATATGAATTATTAAGTTAAATTAGGAGTTTTAGTGTCTTTGGGGGTTTGGGTTAAAGGTTGTCAGATAGCAGGAGAGCTCAATAAATATTTGATGCTCCTCCAGACAAGGTGCATTTCCAAGAAGACAGGGTTCCTGGTTGAACTTTTCTATAATATAGGAAGACTTTCAGGAAACATGTTGTGTCATTTTTATTGTATATTTGAAAAAAAGGGCTAATTATTAATAGCTGTGGAGTCTGGCCTTAATGAAGTATCTGACTGACGAGGGCGGGGTTCTTTAGTCGAATGGGACTGGATGGGTTTTAGCATGGAAGCAGGGTGTGTGCAGTGATCAGATCTGCATTATCATCATCTCCTTTACATTTTCAGACTTTAGCCCACGTTCAGCAGTCTGTACAGTGGCTTTAAATTATGCAAGAGCTACAGTCTGGATGTGGAAAACACACACACAGGCTCACAAACTAGATAAGAGTATCTACTGTAAAACTAATAAAAGATCATTGATGAGCCTGTTTGCGTTCTACTAAGACACATATAAGATCTGGATACGGATCTGGGCAGCCGTAAAAGCTTGTGGTTAAGAAACCAGCCTCAGGACCCAAAAGGGTCGAGCCCTGCCCTCGACAAGACTTGACTAAAGTACCCTTAAGCAAGGCACCAAAACCGCAACTGCCCCCCTGGGCGCTGCAGATAATGGGCTGCCCGCCGTTTTTTATAATACATGTAATCACATCCCCATAGTGTGTTCTCTATTGTGTATGTGTGCGTGTTTTACTGTACAGACGGATCAAATGCGAGTAATTCACAGACTATCGAATTAACATTAGTTATGACACACGACCTCCTCTGTAACCAGTGACAATAGCGTTTGTCACGTGATCTGCGGAAAACGGATAACGGAAAATTCTCTCCAAATATAATCAGGTAACTATAATGTTTAAATATGTTTCTAAATAGGGTTAGATTTGTTTGTATGGTCATGATCAATGCTTCCCATGGATATTAGTGCCTGTACTGTATATAGATTATGCCAGATAGCTTATATCCAGTATCGAACATGATTTGCCAGGCCGAGGGCGTTCGGATGTTTGTATATGATATAAGGTCCCATCCCCCCCCTACTTGTCTTGGCCGTTATGATTTTCGATAACATAGTTTTTTCCATGTTATCCACAAACGGCTCATGCGTCACCACTGCTGTTTTTCAACAAATTAACAAACATAATTCACACTAGGTCTGTTTACATGCAAAGATCTTCTCCAATCCGATTGAATTCATTCCGATTACTGATTCAGATTAAGGTGTTTATATGTCCACTCTACTCAACAGAGTATCTGATTAAAATCTTCATTTACATGCACGCTACAAGTAATCCGATTAAATATAACGCGTGTAGAGTTATAACGCGTATAGAGTAACATTTACTGTACACGTAACCATGACAACAAGCTTCACGAGAGTTCAGTCCCAGGAGACACAAAATGTTACGTGTCATTTGTGTTTGCTCAAATACTTGTCTGAACAGCTTATTGTTGCGAGCTTTACAACTTTTCATCATTTGGAAAGAAAATGTCATCGGAGTGACTCCAATTGGACTACTCTCATCCGATCCAGTTCATATTGTATTCCGATTGAGCTATTAGTTGATTAACAGGCTGCATGTAAACATACCGACAGAGGTTTCAATGCTGTTAGAGAGTATCCTGACAAACCTTTGCCGACCCTGTTGTGTGCTAGCCTGCATTGTTGCTTTGGTTGTTATTTCAGCCGTATGCTCAAGGAGTCTCAAAATACAATTTATGTGATCACATAGTGTAAAAAAATCTGAATTATTAAGTACCACACGGATGTAAGACAGTAGCTAGTGCATGTTTGTGACCAGGTCTTGGTTGAGTGCACGTCTTGAATGCATGTTGGACATCACTGGCAATCTGTCTCTTTTCTATAACAATCATGGTGCTCAGCATGATGTCTCACTTGCGTGCATTGTAGCGTAATCTTAGCCTGTAGAGAGTTCTGTTTTCTGTGAATTAGGTTATGTTGCTGTCTGGCACTCGTGTCTGTGGTGTAAAACGGTACAAACTGAAACATCACCATCCATGCTTGAATTTTCTGCTGGAAATGAAATAAATACTGAATCATTTAAATGACCAACTTGAATGACATCCTCCACCGCCCCCAAACGCCAAAACCACGCCACGACACTATTAAAAATACCACTTCAAACATCTCTCTGTTCATATGCTAACTAACCCCGCCCGTCCTGAGCTGCACTCTTATTTTCCACCATTAGTCACATGATCTGGCATTAAACCTTGCCTGCAGGTGCAGGTCGCCTCAAGTGTCCCTGTATCACCCATCACGGAGATCTCCAACAGTCCATCGGTCCAGTAGGGACATCTTCATTTAGCTGCTCAAGCTTTGGAAAGGCCTGTGTGTTCACTGAGCTAAAAACAGCAGCGTGGAAGCAGCAGGACTGCTTCGATCGACTGAAATACCTCTCTCTTTCTTTCTCTCTCTCTATTTTTTTGCTTTCATATTCACTCTTTTTTCATCTTTGTTTGCTTGTTTGTCTCTCAGTTCTTATTTGTGTGTCTAATTTTATCGGTCACTCATTATTTTTTGTTTTCCATCTGTATCTCCATCTATCCCTTTTGTCTTTTCTCTTTTTTATTTTTTCTTTCCCCCCTCTTTGTCCTTTTGTCTGTCTTATATTCTGTCTATTTCTCAGACGTGTTTTTCCATATCCCTTCATCTCTGGCCATATCAGTCTCTTAGTCTCTCTCTCTCTCTCTCTCTCTCTCTCTCTCTCTCTCTCTCTCTCTCTCTCTGTGTCTTTCACTCTCTGTGTCTGTTTTTGTCTTTTTCTCTTGTGCTGTCTGTCTATCTGTCTCCCTAGCTCTCTCTCCCCCTCTGTGTTATTTATAGAGGCAGGGAGGCCTGGGAGACTGGTACAGAGAGAAAGTGGAGGCGATGGCAAAGCTGCTGTAGAGAAAGAGGACACAGGCTTCATAGTACAGAGTAGTTTTGAAACGTTATCCTCCTGTGTGACCAAATATTTAGTGAATACAGTCACTTACCCTAGATTACTGGAGATTAATGGAAGGAATGTATCCGTTGGTTTGTGCATTTTGATTAGCAGCGCTGGATACAGATAGGGATTTTCCGTATTAAAATAAAAGTGTAAATTCACTCCACAAGTATGCTTAAATGTAATGGCACATTAACATGTAATACACCAATCAGATTTTGTTCTCTAATCAAACGCACATTTGGGTAAAAGCTTATCTTATTTGTATACATGTTATTCAGACACAAGACGTGAAATGCCCCATGATCCTCCCTGTGTGGGCATTTACTTTTGAGTAACCAGCGCACAATATTGTATCTTAGTGGACTCGGTTAATGAGTGGCACAGCACGGACATTTCTCAAGAATTAAATTTACAAATGGAAGCTGAATTTAATCACGCATCCATTTAGCAAACAGGCAGGTTGCACAACCCTGTTCGCCTGATTGCACCTCGACCGCATGGAGCGGTTTAGCCGTTTAGACATTGGTTCTCATTAAAAAAACAGCAGACTGTTATCAGTAGGTATTCTGCACTAAAACCACTCCAGCTGGAAAATTCAAAAAGGGATGTACTATACACTGATCAGCCATAACATTAAAAGCACTGACAAGGGAGGTGAATAACATCAATGTCTCAATACAATGCCATCTGTCAAGGGGTTGGATATATTAGAAAGCAACTGAACAGTCAGTTTTCAAAGCTCATGTGGTGTTAGGATCTGAATGACTTTGGCAAGCACCAGATTTCGAAGAGTAGACGACAGTGCATCACAAAAAAACAGCAGGTCCTGTGGGGTGTTTCTGGTATACAATGGTTAATACTAGGGCTGGGCGATATGACCACAAATTAGTATCACGATTAATTGACTATTTTTCCTCGATTACGATTAATGGTAATTAAAGCACACATAACTTGAAAAGAAAACACCTTAGGTCACATTTTTGTTTTAATGTCAATAGAAAGTTACTTGCAATGTAAAAAGTAAATAACTTGCATTTCTCTGCAATATTTTGCATTTGGCTTCTTTTTGTTCAATGTCATCTTCACTGAAACCAAAATGCGCCCAAACAACAGACACCACGGTTTTTTTTGGTACAAGCTACGCCCTCGGTTCTGTGTTTAAGTTCACCTCCATGACGCTCACTTGCTGAAAACTGGATGGTGCCGAGTCGCGTGACTAGACACGCAGGATTGTATTCTTAAAGGGACAGTATATAAACACAAATTGTGGGGAAAGGATTAAGAGAAATATAAAAAACAAAATAACCGACATGGGCAAGATAATCGGTTATATTTCGATGAATTGCCCAGCCCTAGTTAATACTTACCGAAGGTGGTCCAGGGAAGGAAAACTAGCATGCTAGTTAACAAGCAACATAGTCATGGGCATCCAAGATTCACTGATGTGCATTGGACTGTCTGGTCTGATCCTACAGAAGGATCTGTTACCACAGTGGATTCCATAGCACGCCTTTAGAGGTCTTGTGGAGTTGGGTCAGAGCTGTTTTGGCAGCTGTTCAGGCCGGCGTTTTTTTTTTAAATGTTATAGCTGATTGTTGTAGTATAGCGTATAGAAATCTATCCAAGACTGACTACTTGAGGAAAGGCCAGTGTCACAGAGAAGGCGTTAACATTTATTTAGAATAGGCTTGTACCTGGGAAATGATCTACAGTCTTGGTAATGTTTTAGGAAACAAACGAATATTGTCTACAGCCCAAAACAATAAAGTGAAGTGTTTTCTGTGTGGCGTTTTATTTCCTGTTTCTTTCCTGTTTTTTTTTTTTTTAAACCCAGCTTGAGTCAGGAGCTTTAAACATGAATAATAGAGGACCCGGTGGACACCATGCCGTGGAGGAAATGGGGCAGATCTGTAAAGTCATATTTTGTTTCTTTGACTGTAGGAATACTCTAAAGAGTGGGCGCTACAATAATATAGCATGGCCTGAAGCCAAATCACTCCGAGATTAGTAATTCATTTTTAAGTCATATGGCACTTTGCTGAATCATCTGTTTTATCTGTTGTGTTCATATTATTATCTGTTAGGAAACTTACCATTAGAAAACTACTGTGATTGTAGTAGGTGATGGTCTGAGTCAGTAAGAGCTGAGTCATAGATTCGGCATCGCCGCTGAGATCAGAACGTGTAGAACAATCATCCTTATTCTTTTCAAGAATGTTTGAACCGTATAGAAGCCTATAATGATGGAAATGACTCGCTGGCTTGTCCGCCGCTGTGAGTCATAAGGGTTTTTAATCCTTCACAGAAGGTATTTATGCTGCTTTGTGAGATCCAGACTCTTTAGTGCAATGTAGTGAGTAGGGCTGGGCGATATGATCTCAGATCAGTATCACGATTAATTGAACATTTTTCCTCGATTATAATTTTTTTTTCTTAGTTTATTAACAAATATTAAAATTTTATGTGATCATAAAGTCTAAAATATAAAAGCTGAAATATTAAAGCTGAGTTTTTTTTATGAAAATGTGCATGTCTTTATGATTTAAAAAAATATTTGACGGACACACACATGAACTATTTATGGTTATTTACTGAATATTTTTAACAACTGTAATCAAAACACACCTCACTTTAAATTAAAACGCCTTATGTAAAAGGTCACATTTTAGTTTTAATGTAAGTAGAAAATTGTAAAAATGTAAAAAAAATTGTTGAAATGTAAAAAATAAATAACTTGCATTTCTCCGCATTTTTCAGCAATATTTGGCTTCTTTTTGTTCGATGTAATCGTTCTGTGAAACCGAAATGTGACCTAGACATGCAGAAGTGTATTCTTAAAGGGACAGTACATGTCCATGTGTGTACATGTGTGGGGAAATGATTAAGAGAAGTTTAATAACCGAAATAAATGACGTTGGCAGGATCATGTCGATTAGAGGGTCTGAATGTCGGTTTCGGTTATATTTCCATTAATTGCCCAGCCCTAGTAGTGGGTTTGTTGCCCTGGTAATCAGGTACGTTATTTTAACATGTAGTGGTGTCTCACCTGGCTGTCTTTCAGGTCTTGAAAAATTGATGCGTTGAAGCAGGAAAAATGGGCAACTGGAAGAATGTGATTGAAAATCGTGTCGCCTAGACGTTGGGGCCAGAGCATCACCAAAAGGTCTTGCGTGGCTTTTTCCAGTATGCAGTGGTTAGTACCTAATAAAAGTGCTCCAAGTGAGCCAGCAACCGGATCATGGACGCACATGGTTTATTGATGAACCTGATTAGTGAAGACTAGCTCATCTGGTCTGATCCCACAAACAACCTAATGCAGCATCTTACGTAGGCACAGTCTGGTCAGACCTGCCCATGCTGACCCCTGTCCTCCAATAAAAGTGCCAACAATAGGCCCTCAGTACTGGACCTCGGAGCAGTGAGCCTGGTCTGACAAATCATATTTTCTTGTGTTGCTTACGTAGGGAGGAGATGGCACCAAGGCACACTATAAGTTGGCAGAGACTGAAATCTTCTGGGTAATGTTCTTTTGGTAAACCTGGCATTTGTGTGGATGTTACTTTAACCCGTGCCACCTACCTAAACGTTGTTGCTGAACAAGCATCTGTGGCATGTGCTTGCCTAACAAGTTCCACCGTTTAGGGGTTGAGCCCTATGTTTAAGAGTTGTGCTCATTCAGGAAGCAGTAACAAGTTCACAGGACCTGTTACATGCTTTCTCGGGTAGCGCTAAAGTTGGCACACTGAGCTGCACACATTTTGACCCGACGGCTGATTTTATGTTATATTTTTTTGGAGTTACAGGACGCGTTTTACTACTCCTACCTATCACTAGAACTTTCACAAGTAGTGTTATGTAATAGGAAACTGACGCACACAAACACACATACACACTCGACCAAGTTGCGGAGAGTTCTTAAGCTGTGTTTTGCTATTCGGCTGGAAATGTGCTGCAAATCATTTTCTTCCCCAGCATTGACATCGTAGCATAAATAGTCTCAGGGGAAAAGAACAAAAACTATACAAATCATCTCTGACCTAGATTTATGAAAAATGATGTCTATACATTTTTTGGCTGGATTTAGCAGTTCTTCTGACGTTGCATCAACATTGTAGAGATGGCCCCTGGATGCACAGCACTCATACAACTCATAACTCATACAAATACATTAAACGGCGTATTAGGATTGTATGGCATCCATGTTACCAGCGTAATTACTTAGATTGTTTGTTCATGTTGCTGTTATTTCTTATTGTTTACTTTTTAGATATTTTTGCTTCCTCATGTTATGTAGGAGTAAGTCATTCGACCGCCGCTGGATTGGCCGGAATGCTTTTAATCACTGTGCCGTGACCCGAGAGAGAATCCGAGCTGGTCGGATTGAAGAATTCTTCTCTAATGATGCTTGCTGTTTGCTGTTCTGTTGTTTCAGAAGTCAACGATCCTTGGCTCGTTTTTTTTTTTCTCTTCCCCTGTTTAATGTGCCTGTTTAAATCTGGCTTGTACAAGATGTCTTCGGAGTTGGTTGGTAGCTGTTGTCTGTACCTGAAGTTAAATATATTGGACTATTGATTGTGTCTTCCGGGGTGATTAGGCGTTCCTTTTTTTTTTTTTTTCCGCTAATGCGTTTTTTATGTGCGGCTTGCAGTTTAGCTTTAGTGGCGGCCTTTTAGCTGTTACAGATGTTAGTAATGAGTGATGAGCCTGTAATGCGGTTACTCATTGGGTGGGATTTCCAGTCTTAAGACCTGGCAGTAATATAATTTCAGCAGTATTTTTTTTTAATCCTTAGGAAAATTTTTAGCTTTCAAGTTAAAGCATAAAGGTTTTTTTTTAATGTATGTAGTATTTAGTCCTCCAGTAAGAATTTGTTTGGGCAGGTGAGGATGCAATAATTGGATTCAGCAAAAGACCCAAAGGGGGAGAGAACTGTTGGGCTTTTGATTATACTCTGTGTAAGAGAGAAGAGGCTCATGACGTAATTACTACATTACCTTGTTTTATGAAATATGTGTAGTATGTTTGTGTAGTTCTTCCAACACAAAAGTGTTTCAGTTCTCAAAAGTTAAAAAAGTTGAACAGCTGTGCATTATTAAAGCAAGTCTAAATTTGTCAGATCATTTTGGACAGACCTGATGGCGGCTAATATGCTAACACGAGTCATGCTCGGTCATAAGATCTGAAGTTTCGTCCTAATTGAACCCACTTTTTAACCTGTGAGCAAAGACATGGAGTTCAGTAGCAGCCCTTTTCCACCGAAAGAACTTTTTGGTTCCTGAATTGGTTCTGTTCAGGCTTCTTGCAAACCCTGGTGCTATTCAGAGAACCGCCCCATCTTTGCACAATTTGCATAATTCACATCAAGTTGTGTGATATGACGAAAATCCTGTGACGATAGAAAAACGTCTAGCGTTTAATATTCCACTCTATCGTCTGTGTTGTTGTGTCACACTTTACTGCAGTTGTTTTGTTGTTTGGATTGCACATTAAGGCAGAACACACACAAACATAGGAGACGCAGGCGGCACAGACCGAACTAATTGCGAACAATAGAGGAACCCAGACCAGCGAGCACAAAATGTGAAGCTTGTACCTAAAGGGTCCGTGTGTCTTTTGGTCATTTATTTCAGAAATTTAAAAATAAAAAACAAGTTATTTGATTTTCACTTAAATCCAAATATGGACAGAGAAATAAGTCATTTTTTTTTTGTTTTTTCTTGCCAGAAATAACAAATATGAAACGCAAAAGCAAATCATTCCCAATTTGCTAATTAGAAATGAGAAAAATAGTATTTTTTCTTAGTTTTTTCCAACTTTTTCAAACCGGAAGTTTACGCTCACAAGGCCGTTGTCAAGGAAACTGGAAGCACATAAAACTTGTGCTTTTTTAGCTGCAGACCCAGATGTTGAAAGAGTGTTTTTCCTGCGGCTCACCGTACTGCACAAAATATCTTTAATTGTATGATTTTTTTTATAAATCAACGTATAGAATTACTGTTTTTATTATTTGGTCATTTTATTAAAAAAAATTCACTTTACAGAAAATGTGCTATGTTGTAGTATGTGCTATGTATGTCGGGATATGAAATTTTGGTCATATCACACAGCCCTAATTTACATGCATGACGCTGGTGTTTTCTTTGTTTATGTGGTTTACTACCACCTGGAAGCTATTGTCTCAAATGTATTATACGTTTTTTGTTGGAAGATTCCACACTGTGGAGTGCAGGTTATAACATCTTACACATGGATTAGCTGTTGGTGATTAGACAAAAAAAAAAAAAAAAGACTAGTCTTTACTCCTCTATAACTTGACATGCCTAAAATGTCGGCACTAAAAAACATACTATTCTTTGGTTCCAGCTAGGACTGAACTTGTCTGGTTTAGTGAAAATGCACCAACTGGTTCATAATAATATATGAAAACCAGAACGTTTGTTGACAGGGACTATAGATGGACTGTTGTGTGTATGTATTTGTTAGTGAAATCTGAATCTCTTTGAGCATTAAAGACTTGTTAAACGACAGCTATTGAGTATAGAAGTGATTTGTAGTGAGTTGCTGGATACCTCACCTTACTTCACATGGAAACCTCTGAAGCTTCATGAATAAAAATTCAGTGGGTCAATCTAATACCACAAAGGGTGTGAACAGTATGTTGCACATCCTGTTATGTGATCAACATTTAAAGCAGTTCCTGGCAGACTCCGAGAACCAAAGAGAAGGAAAATTTTGTACGTAATCATATTCTTAGTAGCATTATTAAGTATCTGTATCATCCTTTTGATGCATGCACTGTGGAATCTGCCTGCATTCTGTAGAGAAATTCAATGTTTTTGTATTTCTGCCACTTTCAAGTCTTCATGCCATGCTCTGATGACAGGTGCCATCCAGGTCGAACCCGCAGCACATTTTTAAAGTATGTCTCGTCGTATAGTTCTGCACTGAAGGAATGTCAACAGTGAAACACCCTCTCCTTTACCACGCCCAACTGTAAAGCAAACAATCTCTGGGAAACAATGGGGCCGGTTCAGCAGTAACTAAACAGCAGATAAGCACCAGTGAGGTCCAAATGTCTGAGTATCATTAACTATTTTTATCAGTAGCTCTACAGGCAGGTGACAATTTAAACGAAAAAGCCCGAGCTCTGTTATACTGTGTGTTTTGCTGGCTTACGTCAAGGTCGACTTGGAACCCAAACGTCGCTGCAAATCTCTCGACTTTGTCCTATGGTGAAACATTTCTGTTTTGAGGGGCGTGGTCTGTTCCAGCAACCCGCCCTTATTGACAGCGTGCACGGGTTCACTGAATGGTTATCATAAAGATTCTAATGATGTGATTCATATGCTGTGGCGCCTTCAGCCAACCCGGTTGATCACCTGTGGCAGGTTTTGCAACATGTCAGACAGCACCTTCTTCTACGCCACTATCACCATATGGCCAAAGGTTTGTGGACACGTGATCATCACACCCGTGATCATCTTCCCCAAGCTGTTGCCGGAAACATGCGGTTGTACAGGAAAGGGTCTTTGTATGCGGTAATTTGCCCTCACTATAACTAATAATAATAATAATAACCCTTGTGCACAAAGCAAGTCCAATGAAGACATGATTTGGCAAGGGTGGACTGGTAGAACCTCTAATAGGCTGGGGACTGGGGGGGATTTTGGAGGTGGGGGCTACATCTGGAATGGAAACTTCAACAAGTATGGGAATGTGATGGGCAGGTGAACAGAAAAGTTTGGGCATTTGGAATATATACTTAAATACTAGACTGGTACTGGTACAAAACCAGTACAGACTGGTGGTGACTCCTAATGTAATGGGGTTTGTTCAGCTGGCATTCCATGGGAACCCTGGTACATCTACAATTCTCTGACAGGTGATGTCTAGGGATTCGATTCACAATGTGATTTTCTCAAGATATTCGAGACAAAATTTCACTTTTTTTTTTTTTTTTTTTTTTTATTATAAGTGCATAAACCATGTAAAATGCACTTTTTTACATCCCCTGAAAAGACAAGAAATTGAAATAAATATGTTAAACAACCAAGTAAAAGCATTGACTGTTACAGTGGGGGATTGGGCCAGAATGTGCTAGTGTGCGTTTAATTCTATAGCATCCTCTGGTGTTCAAGAACGCAACTGCATTAGACGGTAAATCACAAAACGTGATATCATCTGAAGACAGAAGACAGAAATCCTACATCTTGGAATACAACAGAATTGTGGACTCTTGAGTTTTTCTGGTACTTGAGTGTAGCTGATTATTCTGCTTGAACATGAACTGCTATTTTTTTTTTCTTTTTTAAGATTATCACTTGAAAGAACTTTTTTTTCCAAAGTGCAGTGTTAATGACTAACTCTTAATGACTCAGCATGGCATACTGACTCATTTACTACACTCCTTTAACAGGTGTCTTATCTTCTCTTTTGCTTCTTACACAACATTCAAGACTTTGTGAAAGAAGAAAGAAAACTTCAGTTAACGATGAAACAAAATCAGGCGGACTTAGCCTGCCTCAGGGGCCGTTTGATGCTATACGTTTCGGGTGATTAAAGTCTCTAGTAATTCGATGTGAATGGTGTCTTATCCAATTGGCCAGGGCGAAGGCTAACATTCTTCCTTTAAGACGCATAAAGCCAGGCAGGTGCATCTGCCCGGAACTTCTGTTTGTACTGCATCAGATGGGACACTCGAAGAATGCTCTGTCTGCCCTCTTCCATATACATGAGCTCACAGATTGCTCTGATTGGCTCAGACTGTAATTAATTCATCACACCATCACAGGGAACACAGCCACTTTTGTTGTCTTGGCTCCAGGAAACTGAAGGCTATGACTTGGGATTTAAACTTGTCGTCTTTCTACAATAGGGTGAACATTTTTCTGTTGCTCTGCTCAGGAATCGGAGCAATATCATCTTTGTACACTGAAGTACTAGGAAAAAAACTGGTGCACCAGTCTGATACTTGATAGGTCCACCACGGGGCATGGACTGCCCAATGTTGTGGAAATATCATGTAGGCAACAACACCATACTTCCTGCAGAACGGTCCATAATTCTGTTGTATTCTGAGGTGTAGGATTTCAGTCTTCTACAGCACAAAGCAGGTCATACCAGATCTGTTCGATAACGCTGAGATCTGATTACTCAGGTGGGAATAACAAAACCCCAAACTCTGATGAGTGTTTCTCTAACCAAAATCTGGTGTCTCTAGGCATATGTGTGGTGGCGCATTGTCGTGTTGAAAGAGGCCAAACCCATCGGACTGAATGCAGGCTGTCTGAGATGCTGATAGATGCACTTGTCAGAGATGTTTGTAGATTTATCATGAGTACTATGTTCTTGCACTTCAGTGTACTTAACATGTTAACTTTTACGTAACTTCTTACATTATCTAAGACTAGTAAATTGATGATTTCTTCATCCTGACTTATCTAATCTTATCCTTACAGGACCTCATATCCACACATCCTTTTTATCGGCGATTGCTTTATTTTAGTGTATCTGTGCTACTCAGGTCTTGGCACAGTATATAATGAGTTGCGCGGCATTTGCTCATAGTGGTTTATAATAGGCTTTTTATTATTATGGTTCTCTTCGAGATCTCTCAACTTTGTAGTCATAAGCACAGAACCATAACCACTGAAACAATATGGCGTAGGCTCTGAAAGGGGAAATTCCTTGCAGTATCCAATCTTTTTGCATCATTTTATATTTATACAATTTAAAAAATATATATATAAATAATAAAAATATACAAAATAATTTATAAAATACGATTCTGTAATTTAAATGACCAGTGTTGGGTTAGCTTAGCTGCCTTGCTTTTTCTTAAAAAAAAAATGGGGTGACATTTTGGCATTTTAAATGCACAGAGATACCGTGACGTGGTCCACTGCCACCATGGGCCACTTGATTCACAACATTGACGTTTACAAAGAGGCCCTCTGGTGGACAATCCTGCAGTCAGCATGCCAGTTTGCTCACCTGTGAGGTGAATGGATTATCTTGGCAAAGGAGGAGAAGTGCTCACTAAAACAGATTTAGACAAATTTGTGAACAATATTTGAAAGATATTTGAAAGGCTTTTTGTGTACATTGGAAAAGTCTTTGATCTTTGAGTTCAGCTTATATATAAACCTAAATAAAAGTTGTGTGTGTGTGTGTGTGTGTGTGTGTATATGTATGTATATATATATATATATGGACCTACCAAGTATTAGACTGGTGTACTGCGGGAGTTTTTTTTTTGGTTTCTTTTCCCCCTTCTGGTTGATTTTGTTGCTCTGTCAGGTAAATACATCATTGGAAAATACTGAAAATTTCCACCATTTCTAATTTCTCACATTGGCTGATAAAGGTCATCAGTAGTGTAGGGCATATTTTAATAGCCTTGGTGGTTTAACAGCCACATGGGATTTTCCCAGTGTTTAAACTGGTCATTCTAGAGACCATTGCATCACTCCATTAAGTAATGAGCAGGTGCTATTTTTTTTTTTTAGATGTGATGTCTACTGTATCAGTGGTTTGTCCATCTTCCAGACGGCTTCTACTGCAGTTCACACCAAATGCCAAATGGCTCACAAAGAAACAATGTTTACTGAAGTGTAAACGCATTTAACCTGAACAGGCTCTGTAGTCTATTCCCACTGGCCTTTTTCAGATAGCAGCAGTTTCAGCCTGTGAAAAGACAGTCAAGGTGTGACCAGTCCACCTCTTCACAACTTCTCAAAAGAACCGTAGCCGCCGATACGTATAGGCGTGAAATAGCGTTTTCACAGTTGTGAAGTAATTACGTGACTGACACTCAATTGTGAGCTGTTAAAACACGGGGGACTCTGTGAATATGTGCAAGCAAAAAAGCGCACTGTTTCCCCCTAGAAAGCCTCGGCTGTGTTTATGTGACTGTCCTTACTGCTTAAAGTAAAGCCTTTTAAGGTCATGGCTGATGGACTGGAATTTGTGAACTGTACCACCATTTTAGCGCACGTCATGCCGAGTCTTGTTGCAGAGTACGTAATTACACCTTTGGTCAGAAATGATTGGCACACCTGAATTTTAAGTGCAGAATTAAAGATTGCACTATACAGACCAAAGTATTGGGACACACCTCTTAATCATTAAATTTAGGCTTTTCATTAAGTCCCGTTGCCATAGATGTGACATTTGTAATAGAGGTTAGAGGTGCTGAAAAATTTGATTCTTTAAAGGATCGCGATTCCCAGTGCTGGCGATTCTAAATCAATTCAAATTGCCCAAAAATCTATTTTCAAATGCATTTAAGATTTATTTTTGCCGCTTCTACTCCCGATCGTACTGCATATCGCATTACGTGTCCACTTGGCCACCGTAGAAGAAGGCCATCTAATGTAATTCGATGCCGTCACAAGTCAGGTGGTGAAATTTCTGAGCTTCTTGATATTCCCCAATCAACTGCGAGCCGTTTTATTAAAAAGTGTTATTAAAAAGGAACTATAGCAACTCGACCACTAAGTGTCAGACCATGTAAAGTTACAGAGCGGGCTCACTGAAGTGCAACACCTTTGGGGTGAACTACGCTGAAGACTGCGAGACAAGATTGCGTGTTATGTGTAGGTGTCTGAATACTTTTGTCCGTTTGGTGTATATGCCAGTGACTCAACGTTGCATAATCATAATATTTCACTAATACGTTGTTAAACGTTACTGAAATAATACACACACAATCTACCCCAGGTACAATTATTTGCACCCTTTACTAATACTAGTTTTTGGTGCCAGAGCCTTTGGCAACAGTGACCGTCTTCTAGCAGTCTAGAAGCTTCTTGCATTCATCTGCTGGGAGTTTCTGCCGTTCTTCCATTACTTTGTGTTCAAGCTGTTCCTGTTTGCAGGAATTTTTTTGCCGTGGCAGATTTCAGCTCTCTCCGGAGGTTTTTAACAGGATGTAGGTCAGGACTCGTTGCTGGCCGGTTTAAAGCAGACCATCTTTGCCTTGAAGCCTTTACAATTATGTTTTTTTTTTCTGATAATGGCATGTCTAATGTTTTTAAGACCTCACACTTGTCTTCAACATTGTTTCCTGTTTCTTTTTTACAATCTGTCCATTTTTATGTTGTAAAATCATCATTCATTGCTTGAATTGGGTTAAATTAGTAAGTGTCTGTAATTATGCTCAGTATATACTCCTATCGGCCATAACATACAATAAAACCACTGGCAGGCAAAGTGAACAACATTGATTATCTCATTTCAGTGGCATCTGCAAAGGTGTAGGACATATTAAACAGCACATGAACATCCAGTGCTAGAAGTCGAGGTGTTGGAAGCAGCTAAAAATGGGCAAGTGTAAAGACATGAGTGACTTTGACAAGGGCCGAATACTGATGTCTAGACACCTGGATCAGAGCGTCTCTAGAACAGCTTATCTTATTGGGTGTATCCAGTATGCAGTAGCCAAAAAGTGGTCCAAGCAAGGACAACCGGTGAACCGGTGACAGGGTCTTGGACACCCAAGGCTCACTGTTGTGTGTAGAGGGTGAAGACTAGCTAGACTGCTAATGTCTTGGTGTAATACCAGATACTACAGCAGACCTTCAGGGGTCTTGTGGAGTCCATGTCTTGAGGAGTCAGAGCTGGTTTGGTGGCTGTTTTGGTAGGCGGTTTTCATGTTATGGCTGATTGTTTTATGCATATTTGATTAAGTAAATAAATCAAGGTTTTATTTATAGCTGTAAATTAGTCTGAAATTGTTATGCATTAAAAGTGAACAGTCACGATTCAGTAATTTGGGATAATTCTGATAATTCAGTATTCCGGCTAAATTCCTGTCTCCTGTCTCCTCAGGTCCGTTCACAGATGTCGTCACGGCTAACCTGAAGCTGACGAACCCGTCCGACAAGAGAGTATGTTTCAAAGTGAAGACCACAGCGCCGCGCCGGTACTGCGTACGGCCCAACAGCGGCGCCATCGACCCCGGTGCCTCGATCAACATCTCAGGTCAGCTTCACATGCAACTCTTCAAACCGGTCGTCTCACTTTAACATTTATAGCCGTCAGTTACGTAAAGGAGGTGGAAAGAGGACAGATGGGTTTACATCCAGATGTTGCAAATGCCTCAGAATTCACTAAAAGGAAGTGTGAATTATTCATATTTCAGCTGCTGTTATGTGAATGTCCAAAAGGCTGATGCAGGCGAAGTTAGGAGCAAGACTAAAATGCCTGCATCTGCATTATTTATTAATCACGTAACACTAAGCTTACCAAAGCTGTAATCCTTTGTATTTTTTATTCGATTTCTTCGTTTTAATAAAGTTTTATCCACAGTCCTTCACGTGTATATACTGCGGACCTTACTGCGGATCATTTTTAAACATGATCACTATGTTTGGCTTGTCAATCAGCTACACTTCTTCAACTGCGTGGGTCAAGAGCTTAAATAAACTTTTCAGTCTAATTGGGTTTTCTTTAGCATGAAGTGTTTAGAATTTAAATGAAAAGATGTCTGGAAGATGGATAAACCGTTGGTTCTCTTTTATTAAACCAAGTATGAACATGAAATGTACACATAAAATGTGGTAGTTATTAAAATCCAGGGTTGTTAGGTTTGATATTCTTATGATTTTAAAAAAGCCTGTCGGTAGCCCTTTTCCACCAAGAAAACTTGAACCAGTTCTTGAACTGGTTTCTTTCAGGCTTCTTAAAACTTTGGTACTTTTCAGAGGTCCGGCCCATGTTTGCACCAGTTTTATTGGAACCGAGGATGCGTCATCACTGGAGGGCTTTGTGCAATGCAAAGCAGAGTTAACAGTAGTAAAAAGATGGCTCGGTGTATGTTTTGGCCGTTTGATTTTTGCTATAAAACAGGAAATGAGAAATGACCCGTTATGTGATTCTCGTTTCTAATTAATCTTACAATATTCCATTTTCTGTTTTCTTAGTAATTTTCCTTTAGGTGCCTTTATGTTTGTCAGTCAATTTATGTGTTGATATGACCTGCTTTTACAGAATTATGCCCATATGTAAAGCCTTTCAAAAGCTGATTTGGCTCAACATCTTACTGTGCTTATATGTATGTATGTCAGTAAATATTAGTGTTGATTTCACACACATTTCCTGAGTTCTGTCCATTTAGGCTTGAAAATGTAATGCCTGTACTGATGTGCAAATTAGTTAATTTGGCACTTTTAATCAGTGCTACCAAACCTTTTTTTTTTTTTTAAGTCTGGTGAAGTTTCAGTTGAGTTCGCCAGTGAAAATACTCACACACAACTTTACTAGAGTACCACAGCCTCAATCTCAGTGTGTAATAAATAAATGAAAGGATTTATTGGCACTGTATCAGTATTGGTTGATTTTTTTTATTTTTATTTTTTTAACCCAAATAGGTAATCAGCGATTACCTGATATGTTTTGAGCTGATCCTGAGAGTTGATAAATCTGTCTATATTTCCATCTGTAGCACTAATCCTCTTGGTCACATGGTCCCCGCAGTTCCTAGCTGAAACACTAGATGGAAATACAGACCCTTTAAATTTTTGACTAAGGATGGCTAAAGAAACCCTATATTTGAGTCGCATGTGTGGATAGAAAACTAGTCATCAGTCTGGCATTTTTTGTTTATTTTTATTTTTTTACCGTATGCATTCTTGCATTTATGTCTTCGTGTGAGGTGCAGTAACATGCAACATGAGTGGGAATTAATACATTTAAAGCACAGGAACCTCTCACTGACCGCCGTGCTTGCACACACAGTAATTTGACCTATACATGCAGTGAAACATACACACATTACAGAGCAGTGAGCACACGTGCCCGGAGCGGTGTGCAACTCTATCTATGGCACCCGGAGAGCAGTTGGGGGTTAGGTGCCTTGCTCAAGGGCACTTCAGTTGTGTCTTGAGTGATGTGGGGATTGAACCAGCGACCTTTCTGTGACAAGGCTGGTTCCTTAACCACAAGCCTGCTAATTCCAAGGGAGGAAAAAAAAAACAGTTGTTTTAGTAGCCATGTTTGCTGATTTGCATAATGGTGTTAAAAGTATTGTCATGGAAATTTGATTCTAACAGTATTACACAGGCTGTAATATATTTAAAAAAAAAGAAGCAATGCTGTGACAGTGATGCATGATGGGGAAGCAGGTCATCCTCTGACATGTAGACCCTGAGGTTAATATTTGCTAAAGTGCTAAAGAATGGTTACCAAACATGGTGAGGTTGAGGTTTGTTTCTTAAGTATAGATTATTTTTTGTGTTTTGCTTTGAAATGTTTCTCATTCTTTTTTTCCCTGATTGTTATTATAATTATTATTATTTTCTTTGCAGTTATGCTACAGCCCTTTGACTACGATCCCAACGAGAAAAGTAAACACAAATTCATGGTGCAGACCATCTTTGCACCGGCCGCCATCACAGACACAGAGACCATGGTGAGTATGAAGTGTATTCTTTTGTCAGAGGCAGTAGAGGGCAGCAAAGACTTTTCTAGAGCCATGTCTGTTTTACTAACAATGTCCCATGATGCCTTGTGAAGGATATGTGCAAAGGATTTGAGTTTGAGTACCTAACTTGTTAACCTGTTAACTTATAGTCAAAAACGGTATATTTTTAACAAATTTTACAAATACGGGTGGTGGACGACAACTCTAGAACTCTGCAGTAATTCAAAGTATAGTGGAACCCCTGTCCACAAATGGCCCAAAGATCCCAAAGTATTCTATAACTGGCTGTACTTACTATAAATCATGTCATTAAATTGAATGGGAAACGTGCCCCAGTAAAATGACAAGCTAGTAAAAGCTTCCTACTCAAACAGCCAATTAGTAATGCGCAACACTAGGGGTGCTGAAAAAAATTGATTCTTTAAAGCAGTGTTTCTCAACCGGTGGGGCGCGAGTAGGCTAGGATGAGGGTAATGTCATATTGTGAAGTGACCTGTTGGTGGCGGTAGAGAGGTTAAGGCTGCAGGGAGTGAAGAAGAGCGTGTTGTGCCAGGGGGAAGGGGAGCCCCAACTGCAATGAACCAGCTTTGGGGGAGCCCCGCTTGCAAAACGTTGAGAACCACTGTTTTAAAGAATCATGATTTCTAGTCCTGGCGATTCTGAATCGATTTTGTCTGAATCTGCTTGTATTTTAGTTTTATTAGTTTTATTTTTTGCCGCTCCTACTCCCGAGCGTACTGCATGCCGCATTACGTGTCCACTCGCCACCGTAGAAGAAGGCCGTCTAGGCCACTGTACAGCAAACTAGTTAGCCAGCTCCCTTGCTAGCGGACTCCATTAGGACAGAATTATACAAAGTATAAATGCAGTAATGCACTATGACTTTAAAGTCTGTATTTTTTTTTCAGTTAAAGGTTAATGCACAGTGGTAGACTGAAGTCTATTATTTTGAATAAATGTTCTATTTGTTTGCATTGTCGTTTCATCTTGTCAATCACGTAATTTAAACAAAATTTATAGAGCATGTGAATAGAAAAACCGTTCCCGAATCGAAAATTGATTCTGAATCGAATCATCACCCCAATCAGAATCAAATCAAATCGCCAGACACTTAGAGGTTTCGCACCCATTGTTAACACATATATATGTTAAAAAGATTAATTAGATTTTTTTTTTACTTTTTCAGTTTTTAGTTTTATGAATAACAAAGTTCTTACTAGTCAAAATTCCGAGTTCTGACAACTAGGTCAGATAGTTTATGCAGATTCATCCTTTTTCATCCAGATCCAGAACTGGGAAATTCCCAGTCCAAGTCATCCGAAAAAGGTTTTTTGCCCACATATGTAGCATTAGGAATATATATATATATGTGTGTGTGTGTGTGTGTGTGTGTATGT
>JAOVVF010000022.1:5194660-5208298 GCA_028565595.1 Duopalatinus emarginatus
GCGTGTTTGCCTTTGTGTGCCTGGGCCTTTAATGTAAGTATTTAAAACAATGTGAAATCACCAGAGATGTCCATTAGGTGGTGCTTAGCCTTTACCAAAATGACCTCCAGGAGTCTTTCGTTGCCTTCAGAAGTGAGGAAAATTCCGAGCTCTATCATAGCACTAAAGTTAGCTTGTCAATAGTTACATTATTTAGTATTGATGAATGCAAGTAAGAAACCTCAAGATTTGAACACCACCAAGCTTGGGTGGCTATTAAAGTAGCACCAGACAACAGCAACGTAAATCACACTAGTTAGACTAAATGTAGCTCAGGATTTTACCCCCTGACGCCACTCCGTAATAAACACAAATCCTAGACCACGCTCTGGGTTCGTTTGATTGTCAGACCTACCAGGTGTTTACACTGTGCATCCTGACACACGCTCGTCTACCGCGACCTTTTCGTTACGATAATGCTCTCGCGAGGCACGAACGAATTCCTTGGTCGTTAACATCTCAGGGCTCAGATCACTCGATATGATTTAGCGCCTTTCGCAGTCAAAGATGGCCGACATAACAAGTTCTGGCAGTGGCAGACATTTCGGAAATGTGCACGTGAACGTCAGTGTTGTATTGTGCGAATATCGATGCAGGATCTGACTTCCTGTAATCTGATGTGCGGGACACGTGAGCATAACTGATCTCACACAGGCTGCCGCAGAATCCGAAAAATAAGATTTCATTGCCATTATCTCGTCCGGTGTAGCAAGGACTAAACTCATCGTACCGATGTTATCGCGTGGTGCAAAACGGCCATGAAACTTAAAGACGTGTAACCACATGAGCTTTATATCGTTTCATACGAGGTTCATCAGTTGATACACCTGCATATCAGATGAGACATTTATGTAATAACAGTGCTTGTATTATGTGAGATATGAGCCCTTTCTCTGTATAGTAGAGAAAATGTGTGAGCTAGAGAGAGAGCTATAGGAAATAGGAAATGGGGAAAAACAAAACCCTCATAAATCTATCTTACCATATCACATCACCTAACTGCTGTTATACTATATTATACTACTGTGTGTATACACTGATCAGCCGTAACATTAAAACCTCCTGCCTAAACAGCTCTGATCTCCATTGAAGCAACGACTCCACAAGACCTCTGAAGGTGGTACACGGCACCAACCGTTTAGCAGCAGATCATTCTGTGAATCTTCTGTAGGATTGGACTAGTCTGAGCCCACACACACACACACATGAGTATGGGGTGCGAATCTCTCAGTGTTTGGCGATTCGATTTAATTCCGATTTTTGGGGTCACGATTTGATTCAGAATCGATTTTCGATTCAGAAACAATTTTTTTATTGACATGATATATAAATTTTGTGATTACATGATTGACAAGATGAGAAGATGAAACAACAATGCAAACAAATAGAACATTTATTTAAAAAAAAACAAACTTTTAGGTTTCTTACTGTATCAAATCGTTTTGCATTATTTTATATTTATGCCAAAAACAAGAACATGCATAAAATTCTGTAAATTAAATGTCCAGTATTAGGTTCACCTTGCTGCCTGGATTTAAAAAAAAAAAAAAAAAAAATTCTATCAATGAGCAAATAATTTCAAATATATTAATACAAAAGTAAACATAGACTTCAGTCTACCACAGTGTATTAAGCTTTAACTAAAAATAAAGTACAGACTTTAAAGTCATAGTGCATTACTGCATTTATATTTTGTATCCTTTTGTCTGAATGGACTCTATGTTAGCAGCCTCCATTCAGACAAAGAGAACTGGCAAACTAGCTTGCCATACGGTGGCCTAAATGGCCTTCTTCTACAGTGGCCGAGTAGAGATGTAATGCGAGTACGCTCGGGAGTAGGAGCGGCAAAATATAAAACTTAAACTCGTTTTAAAATCGACTTTTGGGCATTTTGAATCAATTCAGGATCACCAGGACTAGGAATCGTGATCCTTTAGAGACACAAGTGAGCCTTGGGCACCTATGACTCTGTTACTGGTTCCACATGCTACCTAATATATCCTATTCCTTCGCAGATGCCATTGTAATTAGGTAATCTGTTCCTGATGTCACCTTTCAGTGATTTTGTGTTTTTAATGTTATGGCTAATGGGTGTATGTTTGTATGTATGTATGTATTATGGATTTTGTCGTGAACGCGTTGTGGATAAAAAATTATGTTATGTGGTTTGTTTCCTTTAGTGGTACAGAGTTGAGCTGAAAATGAACAGATCTGTTCATTTTTATTTAAAAGCATAAATAACATGTTGATGGATTTATTTGCCTTTTTGTAAAAATTTGCGGGCAAAGGGTCTCCCATCATGGGCTAGAGTGCAATGGGAAAATGTGCAGTTTAATTCTTTAATATCTGTTATTGAAGAATTACTGAAAGGTAAATTGTCTTAACATTTTATATTGAGCCAAATTTCCACTCTGGGACGTGCAGCATGAAGCTCACACCACAGCGAGTGGTTTAACGGATTTAATAGAATTGCGGGTGCTGGGTCCTGTTCAGCCATTCACTGCACCTGTGCTACAGAAACGTGTCCGACATTTTCCTGGCCACGCTTGTAACCTCAAAGTCGAACCAAAAACACATAGTCAGTGGTATTTCATCCTTGTTAGTCAAGGGGGGGTTAGGTATCCTAGGTGTGCTGGCATGTGTGTTTGTGCCTGCGTGTTAACATGTGGTGTCTCTGATGTGTTACTGTTTGACCGTGACTGCTTGTATAGCGTGTGTATGTGTGTGGGATGAGGTTCCAGCTGCTAGCTTGTCGAGGCTGATGAATCGCCTGTCTGTGTTTCGACCCTGCAGTGGAAAGACGCGAAACCCGATGAGCTCATGGATTCCAAACTGAGATGTGTGTTTGAGCTGCCTTCTGAAAACGATAAAATGGTGAGTATATGAGTAATGGGGAGACTGAGACGGGTACAGAGAAGAGAAAGGAGAAAGAAGGGGAATCGGGACAAGGGAAGGAGGAAAATGGGGGAAGACAGTTGAAACAGTGGTAGAGGAAGAGGAGAAAGGAGAAAGAAAGGATGGATGGTGGAAGAGGGGGAAATCGAAAGGAACGACATGCATTTAGAAATTGGGAGGGAAAGAGATATGGAGGAAGAATACGGAATGGAAATGGGAAGAGTAAAGGAAAACTAGAGGAAACAAATTAAAAAAGTTGAATAGGAAGGAAGCTTGGAAATGGAGAGAAGACCTGGAAATGGGAACTAGAGAAATAAACAGGAAGAAAAAAAACTGGGAGAGGGAAAAAACAAAATATGAACGTATAGGGGGGAAAGATAAGGAACAAGAGGAAAGACAAGGAATGTAGGGGTACTTAAGACTAACAGGATGGATCAAATGAAGGAAGGAAGGACGCATGCAAAAAAGAAGGAAAGGTTTGGAGGTGAAGGTAGGAAGAAAAAGGATTGAAGAATAAGAGAAAGGAAAGAAATAAAGGCGGAATGTGACCATTATGCTGTTGTACTCTAATAGACATGTATTGCAGACTTCACACACACTTCGTCCTCATTTCGTCCACATTAATTATAAACGCTCCTGTACGGGGCACTCCAGCATCCCCCTCACCTCTCTGACACGGCCACATCAACCTGGTCCGAGTTTCTCACCCTACCAATGACCCACACATCCATTTCCCCTAACTCCTAGGAGCCACAGGGGTAGGAGCGAGGTTCAGGGCTTTAGGACTGCGTCTAGTTCAGAAATCAAGAACAGTGAGAGGTCATGTGTGAGGGTCAGACAGGCGAGCAGCAGAGCCAGGGCTGGCACAGTGATACAGGGTAGTTCACGATTAACAGTCAAGTCAGATACAGTACTGACAAAGTGTTACTGACAAACAGGAGATATATATAAATAAAAAAATTAGCAAAACTCGCAAGAGGTTTATAGCCTTCTCAGCCCGTTTTAGCAGGGTATCATCATCATGACCGTCACTCCTGGTAACTGCCCAAGTCAAGCCGCAAGCTGGGACTTTTCTTGCCCCTGCGCCACTCCTATGGCGACAGATTTCCCTCGCTGCCTTTGTGCTGTGGTGGGTTTAGGACACGAGATGAGGTTGCGGCTTGGTTTGGTATGTTAATATAACTGAATATGGTTTAAGCAGATTGTTGTCACTTCCCTCCCAATTCCCAGAGTGTTTTCATTATTTCCCTCATCTCAAGTACACAGCAATGGCATCAGTCCGTGTCACTCCAATCTCCATACACACAATGTTGAGTTTTTAATCGCGTACAACATTTAAGACACTGAGGTTTGCCTACATGTCCAGACACTTTTGGCTTTTTCTGTTATACACCCGTCTAACACTGTGCACAGAACGATGTGGATGCTGTGAAGGCTGCCCCCGCGTTAGCCTCCTCCAAGGCGGAAGGACCGGCCGCGTGCAAACCCGCGAGTGCCTCTCTGGATGACACAGAGATGAAGAAGGTTCTGGAGGAGTGCAAGCGGCTGCAGATGGAAATGACCAAGCTGCAGGAGGAGAACCGGCAGCTTAAGGTAACATCAGAATACCGCAGCCAAAAAAAGGGGTTGGGTTAGAAATGTCAAAATCTGGCATTCATTTTCAACCACTTTGAGACCACTGGAAATCGGAACGGTATAAAATCAGAGTGGTTTATAAGCTTATGACGATTTCAGATGCCAACAAAGATCTGACTGCTGTCTACTTGGATTAGCAGTGTGTGTGTCAGTGGCTTTATAGTGTTTATTCTTTCACAAGTATGGCTGTTTATTTTGTTAAACATGGACGTGAGTGAAAAGAAGCCAAGCCAGTGGAGTTATGGCAGGAAAACAGGTTATGCTGTGATATTTTTTTTGTCATGAATATTAAGGGGTGTTGTACGTAATAGATTTGGCTTACCCAGTTTAGTAGAGTTCGGCAATAGACCGTCATATTTTTGTTGGCTTACCATCTTTTTTTTTTAGCGCTGCAATACATCTCAAGGTCTTCATCTTACACTTTTAAGTGAAAAACATCACTGTTGGTGACGTGTGTATAAATCACATTTTGCATTTTTTCCCTGCCTTCCCAGGATGATGGTTTGAGACTGAGGAAAACTCGACCCGAGCACACGGCCTCCAACTCCAGCTCTCTGATCGGTCGAGAGGTGGCCACCAGCTCCCTTCCATCGCTCCTGGTCGTCATAGCAGCCATCTTCATCGGATTCTTCCTCGGGAAGTTCATCCTGTAGGTGGACGAGTGGAGGGGAGTCTGACGTGTCTGCCTGCCTATCTCAACCGGTTCCAGAGAGAGGGGGAGAGAGCGAGAGAGAGAGAGAGAAAGGGAGAGAGAGAGAGAGAGAGAGAGGGAGAGCTCACACGGCCTGGATGAAAGGAGAATGTCTTTCTGTTGACTTTGCCATATCATTGGTAGCTGGGCCAGCGGCAGAAACACATCTGTGCGGCATCATAACGTCCTCAGCCTCATATACGGTTAGTCCAACTCACGAGAGAGAGAGAGGGAGAAAGAGAGATGGAGGGAGAGAAAGAGAGAACAAAAAGCAGGAGCGAGGAGAAGTAAGGCTCTTTCCCCTCTCTGTCTCTCTTTATATTCCCACGCTGTTCTTTTCTTTGTGCAATGGACCAGAAGGTAACCGAGCAAACACAGGCTTAAAACATGGCAACGATTCGAGAGAGCGTCATGAAACCATCACACAAAGAAAAAAAAAAAAGGCCGGACACATCGCAAGAGATCCCAATTATACAGATGTTTATATAAATATTTTTGTCTCTCGCGTCACCACTACAGCCACCACCCCACGCTCCTCACTCTCTCTTTCTCGTTTTATTAAAAGTTCAATGGAATGTTAGGTGTCTTGTAAATGTAATTTTAAATCCTTTTTAAGAAAAGGAACCGCAACCTCCATCAAAACGAAACAAAAAAGACCTCGTGATTCCCCCCCCCCCCTTCCCCGGCAGCCTTAGAAAGACGGCAGATATTTCTACCCTTCGCTGCCTCTCCATCTTCCACGGGAATGTCAACAGTTGGGCTGGGAACAAAGATGCCTCCTTTTGTACATTTGTCTTTTTTTTCCCTGTCCCTAATGATACCAATGCAGACTTTTATTACTGTTATATCATATTATTAATATTATTAATGTTCTTTATTTTCCCTCAGTACAAAGCATTTATCCCTACTTGAGGCAAATGTTGACTGAAGTTCGAGTCTACACCTCTCCTGTCCTGTTCAATGCTATTCAACATATAAATAAATAAAGTGGGAGAAAAAAAAATGCCTTGATTTGTACAGCTTTTGTTTTTTCTTTTTCTCCTCTCTCGTGTTCTGTCCGATCCGTCCTTGTCCTCCTCTACACATACGTGCACGCACACATATCCAAACCATCATGTTTACGTTTCCAGAAGAATTTTCAGATGGCTATCTTCTATAGACACCTTGGGTAAGATTTTGAGGACTCACTCATATCCATATGCACTAGAACTGAAACTAGAACTATCTTTGTAGGTTGTGAAGTAACTAGCAGCCATAGTTCATGATTTAACACTCTATTGTCTGATCACATCACTTAGCAATACCTGTGGATATGACTAAAACTCCTCCTGGTGGGACGTCAGGCTTCTGTCTCGACGACGTGATATAAGGTTAGACAGTGAACTATGGCGCATTTGTATTGAAAAAATAAAAATTAATAAAGACTCCTTACGTACAACCCATTCAAATATTTAATTTCTATACTTACAATCCAGTTATTAGGACAAGGACTTTTTTTAAAGGCACTGATAAGTAATGATGCATGTAGTTCAGCTGTGGATCTACATAGGCTTTAGTAACATTATAGTACTCTGTATCAAAACACAAATCTGAAAAAAAATAGATATATTTATATATAATGCCTCATAAAACCTCTATGTTTCAAAATAGTATCATGTTTGTACCTCTGCTTGCTTTTTCAGCAAACTTAATTCATACCAGTGGGGGAAATTAATATTGCCGTTTCATTTCCGATCCAGTTCTGGATCAAACTGCAGTGAAGAATGTCTGTTTTTTGGTGGGACATCCCAAGCCACAATTGCTTGGAATATTCTTCGTGCCATAACCCGAATACAGTAAGCAAAAATGATAGCTTACTGCGCGCAAGCAGACATCACCGACCATCAGGAAATCAGAGCTGGCACTCTTCTGCTGCCCTGTTCCAGCTTTTACTCCAAACCAAACACGAAGACCGTGTAACAGCTTTACAGTTTCCTGTTTCACGGATAAAAAACAAAAGTTAATTATTTACCGTCCTGTAAGAGTTCCATCGCTGGCAGTATGGTTCCCTGTTGTTCGTTTTCTTTTTTCGAACTTACAACTCTGAATTGGTTTATATTATCATCTCGACATGCACACTCCGATTCATCATACGATAAAAAAAAAAAAGAAAGGTTGAGAAAATGAACGGAAGCCTCTTTGATGAAGCTGATAACATAAAGGCTATCGAACACTTATTTTATTGGAACTGTACAAGTTGCCAGTCATGCTGTATTAAAGTGCAGTTACTGTGGTGCAGCAGTTTCAGTTCTTTGCAGTCTGTTCAGTACAGAGGCAAAAAAAATATAATCGCCTCGCTACACGTTTCTCCATCTCCGTTTAATCCACTCTTGAAGTAGGCCAGAAACCAGAAAAAATGAGCAGAATGCCCAAGTGTGTCAAGTAAACTTCTTCCCAGATGGCCAGAGTACATTCTTGTGTTTCTCCAGTCCTCCTTGTGTCAATATGTACAAAGATGTGCAGAAAGATCAGTTCGGCTCCTGGGGTTGTTCTTTTAACCCAAGAAGTGCATAATCAGCATGTTTAATCCCACAAAAACCACAGTTTCCATCGAGTAGCTTTGGTGAACTGGGCAACAGCTGTTATTCAACTTTGGCTGCCGTTTTGTATGGTGACCAATGTTGACCTCTGACTTCTGGCTGTCGGCTGAACACTGCACCAATGGCATCTGGTAGGAGGTGGCGCGTTTGTCGGGCTGGTCAGGACTGGAGCCGTCGCTTGGCCGCTGGCCGTTGTAGAGCAGGTAGCGACCGTAGGCGTCCTGCTCCATGCGAAAGAGCTCATACTCGATGTGTGGTAGGCGGATCCCCAGGGCCAAGCAGCCGTTGGTTGATGTAACGTCCTGTTCCACGCCGATCTGCCACGAGCCTTGAGCACCACAGTCATTCCCATCAAAGATGTTCAGGAGAGATGTAGTGCCGGGGTCCATTGGTACCACCCGCATGTGGTTCACTACAACCAGAATGATGCAGTATGTTAGATACTAATCCGTGTTCCGTATTTCGTTTTTCGTTAGTGGTAAATAATATTTTTTTTAAAGTAACACTAGTTGGCTGTTCCACACCAGACAATAGTTGTTTTGTGGGCTACCTCACCCAGATAGCAGATGATTGTGCGCCAAATATGGCCCAGCTGAAGTATGTTTATGGCAAGTTGTGGCATTGGCAAATGTACTGGCAAAACTGTCCCAACCTTAGCAGCCATATTTAAAGTTTGTCATGGCATGCAGACTTTGGGCCACATGCCTTCCATCATTTTGAGTTCTGGTACCCAAATCTGAAGATGAAGTCATTCTACTACATTATGTGGGCCAGATACGGCCCATGACTCATTTGCTATCTGGGAGTCTACTCTCGGCCCTTGTAATCACCCCCTGGAAACACTGTATCTTGTAAAAATCCACCCAGTCTCACAGTCCCTTTTTATAGTAGGTTTAACAATACTTACCCTTAAACACAAACTCAGTTCCGCCCATGACCTGTGTGGAGTGCACGCCGTGGCTGTACCTCCCCCTGGCAAATATGCTGAAAGTCGGGTGCTTGCAGACTGGATCTGAGTAGTGGTAGTACTGACCCTCCCATGTGTTGTTGTTATCATGGAAGATGAAATGCCTGGTGAGGAAGAGCGCGCCCGGACGAACTTCGCACCGCTGGGAAACCCACTGGCCGTGCAGGTCTACAGTGAGCTCAGGCCGCGGCGGCAGGATCGGAGGGTTGAACACGTCCGAGTGCGCGATGATCCGACACGACATGCAGTTCTGCTCGTGACTCTGAGGGTGAGAAGGTGGAGAAAGAGAGATCAGAACCGAGACCTGACAAACAGATGAAACCTTTATACAAATTTAACAGCTAAACTAACGTTGCTTAGTTTACAGGCAGATGATATGTTGTGGTACATTGTGGTACTTTTTAGAAATTGGGGAAAATCTCCCCTCGAAAATAATTTTGAAGCACTGGATGAATGAGAAGGCTTAATATAGGATCCTGGAGCAACTGGAGGAGTCTGCATTTTGTTTTTATTAAGCTGATTTAGCAGAAGGAACACTTGGGCCTTATGGCCTACGATTACAAATGCAGCCCACATAGCTGATTATCACGTAGAAGAATTCCGACAGGTTTGCGTGAGAAAATGAATGGAAATCCCATTTAACCCCAACACTAATTACCGATGTAGCTGCTTTTATAAACTCCAGATAACCACCAGGGACGATGTCTAACACCTGGATACTGAACTGATTGAAACTACGGGCAGTTTTTATACAATATTCTGACCACTTTAAGCATTAGGGAGACATTTGATATGAAAGATACAGTCGTGTGAAAAACAAAACACACCCTCTTTGTATGGTTTCAAGACAAAAAAAAATCTGGTACTTAGAATGTTTTAAAATGAGGGAAATACAACCTCAAATAAACAACTGCACATTATAATAATTACACTGTGTCATTATTTATTAAGTTCCATAGAAATGATGACGGCACTTGGCAGCCAGGTGCTGCTAATTTTATGTCCTTATTTAATTTAGCATTATCAAGTGTGATCACCTCTATAAAAGCAATGGGTTTGGCAGTTTGTTGGTCTGGAGCATTCAGATCTGTGTAAACACAATGCCAACATCAGCAATTATTTTTAGAGAAGCAATTGTTGCTGCCCATCAATCTGGAAAGGGTTATAAGGCCATTTCCAAACTATGTAAAGTCCATCACTGTGCAGTGAGAACAATTATTCTCAAGTAAAAAAAAAAAAAACAGTTGTCAATCTTTCCAGGAGGGGACGTCCCAGCAAATTCACCCCAAGCTCAAACAATTCAATGCTGAGATTCAACTGCAAAAACAAACAAACAAACAAACACAAAGATCTCAGACTCTACAGGCTTCAGTTAGCTGGTTAAATGTTCACGTTCATGACGGTACAACATCTCATACCATCTGTAAAGCAAAGTGGTACAGCTGTGATGATTTGGTCTTGATTTTACAGGACCCTGGGCATCTCACAACCACTTAGTCGACCATGAACTCCTCTGTATACCAAAGTATTCTAGAGTCACATGTGAAGCCATTTATCTTACATTGGCATTTGGTAGACGCTCTTATCCAGAGTGACTTACAAGGTTATCAGTATTACAGGTAGGCCAACATAGTGTTAGGAGTCTTGCCCAAGGACCCTTATTGGTGTAGTACAGACTGGCTGCCCAGATCAGGAATCAAACCCAGGTCTCTCACATGGGAGCCCAGTGATGTTACCACTGTACCACACCAACCACATCTTGCCGTAAAGCTTGGCCGAAATTGGGTCATGCAACAGGACAATGATTCCAAGCACACCAGCAAATCTACAACAGAATGGCTGAAAAAAAACTAAATAATCAAGGTGTTGCAATGGGCCAGTCAAAATCCAGACCTCAACCCAACTGAAATGCTGTTGTGTTGTTGTTTATCTTGGGTTGTACTTACTATATTTTAAGACCTGCTAACAACCATATCATTTTCCGAATGTCCTAATATGTAAAGCTATAAAATTCAAACAGGCTGTACTTTGTTTTCCACAATTGTACTCTAACCACACCAGGTTTTACTCCTGCTAGCCAAGAACAAGAATCTGACAAGGTTTTTACACCTGCACTTTTTAGTCTGGTTAAATCAGATTTCAGCCTTGCTGCAGTTCGTTTGGGCAGGTGTGAATTTAGTTATCACACTCGGGGACAGACCAAAACAAACGCACCGAGACCCTTGAGAGGAGGTGGTCTCGATCCGGTCCCAAATAAACTTGTCTGTGGTGAGAATGTGATATGACCTCAATCTGACCCAGAAATATTAAACAAATTTAGGCTAAATGGCTCCTGGATGTAGTTTTACCTGGTATGTTGCCCAGATAATTACTATAGCTATAAATAAAAGCCATCTCTGCCGTTATTCCATGTTAAACCATGTAGAAATAGGCAATAGACCTAAACACAGCACCTAGATCCTGTATTTAATTTCTTGCCCCCAGTCCAGACAGGTGGGACCAGAAAGGGGAAGGAACATTCTCATGTGGTTTGTTGTGACGCATTTAGGTGCACTTGTGTTTTCCTCGGTCTGAAAACAAATCAAACAAACCATAGGGGGAAACGCTCCATGTTTACAAAGTCAGTCCAGCCGGTCTAGACCAGAGTAACACAGAGTAAACCAAGTATAGGTGTGAAAACACCCTGTGACTATCGTGGACTCATTAAAACTAAAAAGACCAGGTGATATTTTTCCAAAATCTCAGCTGTCCAGTTTGGGTGAGCCTCAAGTTACCTTTGCTTTCAGGAATTCTGAAGTCCCAAGTATTTGTAAAGTTATGCTTTAAATCATCCTTTCAGAAATGGGTCACAAATTTGTCCTTGCTTTTTAAATGCATGGACATGAGCAAAGTGTAAATGTTTAATAAACCAATAAATCGTACACCAGTCTATTAATACGTCCCCCACACGGACATAGGACAGGGAATAGACTCTATAAGCTTGCAGACATATTCTGTAGACCTTGGGGATGATCCACAGTTCTGACATCTGGTGCCTTATTTGGGAATGACAAATCCCCAAGCTCGGGTGAGTGTTCCTCTAAACCATAATTTGCCATCTCTAGATGTGTTTTGTCCTGTGCATCAGAATACATATAGGACATAGATGGCTGTAACTCATCAAAAAGGAGGCACACATAGCGTTTACCTGCTGCCTTAGATGCCTATTGCATTATATACGAACTGAAGGGTGCAACCAATGACGTGCATAGGTGGTGTTACTATATGTTTTACATATGCTTGTCAGTGACGTGTCAAAAAAACCCAAAAAACTGGTACAAATCAGCCTATGCAAAGTACATAGGTTGGTGGTGGCTTCATAATGGTATGGAGTTTGTTTTGCTGGCAATTAATGAGACCCCTGGTACACCTACAAACATCTCTGACAGATGAACACTGTCTGATGAGTTGCACCAGTTCATGTCCTGCACTCATTCTGATGGGTTTGGTCTCTTCCAATAGGAAAATTCACCACCACGTCTAGAGATGCCAAATTATGATTAGAGGGACACCCATCTGAATTTGGGGTTCTGCCATTCACACCTGATTTCAACATTATGGAATATGACTTGAATGCCATGCAAGGCGCTGTGGAACACAGAATTCCCACACCTCGGAATACAACTGAATTTTGTACCATTCTGCAGGAAGTTTTTTGTTTATTGCTGTATTTGTTTCCTCTGCCCCATGGGGGACCTACCAAGTATTACACTGGTGTACAAGTTTTTTCTGGCACTTTAGTGTATTTGAGTTACTATAGACTTTATTTCAGCTCAGACTAGTCTGGTCATTCTTCTCTGATCTCTCTAATTACCAAAGTGTTTCAGCCTGCAGATCCTCTGGTCACAGGATGGTTTTTGTTTTTCCTGCTGTGTAAACTCTACTGATTGTTGTGTGTGTGTAAAAATCCCAGGAGATCAGCAGTTACTCAAGCCAGCACATCTGGCACCAACATCCATGCCACTTTTTTTTTTTTATCATCCTGATGTTTGGTATGAACATCTGCGTGATGTATCTGGATGATTTTATGCATGGTGCTGCTGCTTCGTGATTGGTTGATCACATAACTGCATGAATGTCCAGGTGTACAAGTGTACGTATCTATGGAATGGAACATCTCCCTTTTGTGCAAATATCTGTGTTATTAGTTGTTTTCTGAATGTACATATGGCAACTAGCCATGTTTCCCACAGGGGCAGCTGGGGTTTTGTGGTTAGGAAACCGGTCTTGTGACCAGAAAGTCCTGGGTTCGATCCCTGCATAGGCCAAGACATGACTGAAAAATGAATGGTGAAATCCGTAATGCCAAGATGGCGACTGTTTTACATAAGTCCAGCCCGTCAATAGAAAGAACCAATCGGCATATTAGTAACGGTGTCATAGAGGGGAAGATGGGCCTATCGTAGTCTTTCATTAACGCATGTGCAGATTAGTGAAGCTATTGACTTTTCAACAGCTTTAACTGGTTTTCAGTGCATGTTGTTAGGACGTTATTGTACAAGAAGGTTTTACATGACATTTTATTGTTTTATTCAGAGTTTTATTATTATTATTATTATTATTATTATTATTATTATATTGTTAGTTTAATATATATATATATATATATATATATATATATATAAGCCTGTCAAACGCTAAATTTTTTTAATCGTGATTAATCTCAAAAGAATTTCATATAGTTAATCGCGATTAATCACATTTTTTTAATCTATATAAATAAATAAGGCTTTAAAGTGAAATGTTACAATTAAAATGGTGAACACATGTTATACTAAAAGTACTTGTTAAAA
>JAOVVF010000022.1:5247426-5257836 GCA_028565595.1 Duopalatinus emarginatus
TTCATAAAATAAATGTCTACAACAACATTTATACTAAACACCATATAGGGTGCCTAAGACTTTTGCACAGTACTATATGTGGATGTATCAATGTGGGGGTCAGTTTGGACAGGTCAGAGCTGGTCATTATTTTAAATGGCATTGGGATTTGCCTTGCAGGCTTTTTTAAGGGCTGTAAAAATCTAGGGTTAAGCTTCTTTAATGAAAGAATTCCCCTTTCAGCAATTTTTTATTCTATTTAAAAACCTAATTTGGTCATTTTACCGTATTTAGCTTTCTGCCTTCCGACACAAAGTAAGCGGAAACATCGAGCTGTTTTGTGCACTGGGTCCTCAGGACTGAATTGGAGATCCCTTGTTACACATAGAACATTTATCTAAAAGCAGAATTGTACAAGTTTGCTGAAAACATTGACTGGCTTGTTTGAGCACTGGCTCTGTAGCGTAAACAGCCAGGATCCCATTCACCACACAAGACCACCCATATGACCAGAGCACCCCCTCCACCTCCTTTCTGTATGCCTCTCTCCTTCCCCCACGCCCTCTTGCTGCTTTCTGCTCTCGGATTACATCGCTTTAGTGGGCGAGAAAAGGGAAAATGTCACCAAAAAAAGAAAAAAAAAAGAACTTGAACTTCAAACGGGGGCTAATCTGACGGAGCCCCAGCTAATCGCCTGCATCTGTTCCTCAGAGAAAGAGAAAGAGCGAGAATAAGTGAGGGAGGGGGGACCCTACTGACCAGTTCATCTACAAACACTGTAGTGGCTTTGTGTAGAATAGACATGTTTTGGTGATTCTTAGTATGAAAGGAATACTCATACACATGCTGATACATACACAGACCAGTGACAAATTAAAGGAAAAAAATGTATTAGGTGTTAGTAAGGTACTAGGATGGCACAAACCACCAGAATAGCTTAATTTTGTCTTAGAGCCATAGAGTGCTACATTGATTTTGCTCTGTGGTTTTTATTCTAAGAAGACAAGTGGAATTACCAGCAAAATAAAGGCATAACAACTCTCAGCCACAACATAACACCACCTGCAAAACCAGCCCTGACCTGTTGAAGCATGGACACCACAAGATCTCTGAAGGTGATCTGTGGTGTCTGGGACTAAGACATTAGCAACAGTTTACTGGTTGCCCTGCCTTGGACCACTCTTGGTAGATACGAACCACTATATACTTGGAACCCTCTACACAACCTGCTGTGTTGGAGATGCTCAGATCCAGTCGTCTAGCCAACACAATTTGGTGTCTAGTCAAAGTCAGTCAGATCCTTACACTTGCCCATTTTTCCTGCTTGCAATACATCAGCTTTGAGAAAATGACCATCCACTTTCCACCTGATACGTCCTACCCCTTGACAGGTCCCATTGTAACAATAAAATCTTATAGGGTGTGTCCTAAAAAATGAAAATGAACTATTTTGCCTTACTGTCTTTGCACAGAGAAGGAATGTGACCTCCGCATTTAACCCATCTGTGCAGTGAAACACACACACCAGTGAACACTAGGGGGCAGTGAACACACTTGCCCAGAGCAGGGGGCAGCCCCAAACCACGGCACCCAGGAAGCAGTTAGGGGAGTTAGGTGCCTTGCTCAAGGGCACCTCAGTCGTGTCTTGCCCTGGTTGGGGATCAAACCCATGACTTTTCAGTCACAAGACCGGTTCCCTAACCACTAGGCCACGGCTGCCCAATAGTAAGCAGTAGTCAAAACCTATCAACAGTGGTCTAAGGAAGGACAACTGATAAATGAGCAACAGTGCCCAAGGCCCACTCATGTGACGGATTGTGATGTGGTCTGATCTTACTGAAGATCCACAAAAAGATCTGCTGATAACATTTTGGTGCCACAGATACCGCAGAACATGTTCAGAGGTCTTGTGGAGTCCATGTTTCGACAAGACAGAGCTGTTTTGGTGGATGGTTTGGCAGGTGGTTTTAATGTCATGGCTGAGGAGTGTATAAGCCTGTATTAATATAGTTTAAAAAAATGGTGCAAAAAATGAGTGCAAAAGTGCAAATGTAAAAACTGTGCAAATATGAAAAGCAATGTGCAATATATGGGTGCAAATATAAAAAGTTGTGCAATTTAAATTGTGCATAGTGCACTTGACACCGCGTAATAAATAATACAATAAATAAGAGTATATGGATAAAAAAATAGTAACGGTAGATACAGAATAAATATGTAGACTGGATAAACATTTAACTGAATACAGAATAAATATGTAGAATGGTTAAATATGATATAATATTTACAGTGTCCAGTGAACAGTGAGTGTATTGTGTTATATTAGTCCAGTGTGTGTAATGTGGGCAGTAGTTGTCAGTAGAGTAGAGTAGATTCAGAATGTAATTAAAATACAATTACCTAAAAAATAAATTAAAATGATGTACAGTAATGTTATTCACTTTTTACTAAAAAATGACAACGAAATGGGATTTTCAGTTGTTGTTTTTTTTAATATTCTTTCTGTAGTAATCATACATACACTTAAGATTTAATAAATAGAGATTAAGTAAAAATTCTAAAATACATCTAATACATACAATCCTATAAAAGCGGGATCTTTCATGGGGAACGTTTTTCAAACATACAGATGGCTGTAGTATGTATAAATATGTATAGAAATCTATACATGCAATATAAATGTTCTGCCCTGCTGGTCCTTGGTAAACCACAGGCAGATGGACCGTGTGTGTGAGCCTGTCTCTTTTAATTCTTTTCCAGTGATTTGACATTTTAAAATATCTATAAAGGACCCACTACTTGGCTATAATGTTTGTTGGCTCTGTCGGTTTCCCCAGCAAAAGGTCAATTTAGGGTGAAACGTTTTTTTTTCTTTCTCTAGCTCAGCACCCACGTTCCTTTTTTTTTATCTCCTCACCATCCCTCGCTCCCTTTTTTCTTCCCCTCTGTAGTGTCTGCATTCTTTCTCTTGACAGGAAAACACAGACTGCTGGGTTTCGTCTCCAACAGAGACGCGGCCGGGGTGATAGCAGCTGAAAGACATGTGGCCAATGCCCTCGAAGGCAGCTCAGAAACACGTGTGTCAACTACACACACACACACACACACTCCCCCTCAGGGTCACCCCAGCACGGCTGCTGGGAGATGATTAGGGGGATGCCAGAATCAAAGGAACCAATTGACTAAATTATAGGACTGCCTAAGACACGTCCCTCCCTCTGTTCCGTACGTTAGGATGAAGAATGCATTTCGTTCAAGGATCCCTCTTTAATTTGTCTTTTCTCCTCAGCAGATGGATGGAAGCGTCAGTGAAGCTGATTATCCCAGTCCTCCCTCTCATCAGGAGAACAAAAAACACTCATATTGTTAGATAGGGGACATGAGTGATAGGGGACGTTCATGTACTGGTGTGATTTTAACACTCTTACTACTGTTTATGTTCCTTTCATGTTTTATCAGCTTTTCAGTCTGTTATCATTTTACTGGACTTTTAACTCAGTGTAACTTTCATACAGCTTAGACGGAAAGTTGTGAAGCTTTTATATCTGTATACGAAAACATTTACACATCTTTACAAGTCAAAAGTCAGTATTTTTTTCTGTCTGTACCAGTAGTGAGGTGTATTTTGTTCGGCTACTTAGATCATTTTTGTATATTTGGAGTAGTTCTTTACCTACATTTTTTTTTATCTTCCTATAGTTTTTACATAACCACCTAATACCGCCTAATTTATTCCTCAGTATTCATCTTAAAGCATATTATTTAATAATAAAATTACAAATGAAACCTCGCAAGTCGGACTTGTATTGTCACTAACAATACAATTATGTCATTAATAAATGCTCAGTTAGTACAGTAAGTACAGCTTATTTTCATAAAAGGTTTTTTCTTGCAGTTTGTTTGCTAACATGCAAAATGATCTTGTTTACTCTGAAGTGAAAGTGAAGTGAAAGTGAAGTGACTTGACCTACTGTGCTTGCACACAAAGGAATTTGTCCTCTGCCTTTAAACCCATTCGTACAGTAAAACACACGCACACACACAGTAGTGAACAAACACACTAGGGCAGTGAACACACTTGCCTGGGTCAGGGGGCCTCCCCTATACACAGTGCCTGGGCAGCTGTTGGGGATTAGGTGCCCTGCTCAAGGGCATTTAAGGCTTGACTTTCTGGTACTGGGAATTAAACCAGCAACTAACCGGACACAACAGGTTCTGTAACCTCAAGCCATTGGTGTCCTTTGGCTTGAGGGAATGTTTACTGCTTCAAAGTGGTTTTCAGTGGCTATGTCTAGCTTGACAATTCGTATTGTTTTCCATTGGACAAAACAATTGAATTCAAGCACATTAGTGTAAACCCAATAGCTAGTACTGGGAGTTTAAACATAGATTTTCCTGATATTTAATATTTCAGAAATTGTCAGTTTTCTTTTTTATTTCAGATTTCTATGAGCTATAAGCCATACTGATCAAAAGTAAAAAAAAAAAAGGCTTGTCATATGTCACTCTTTATATGTAATAAATATAAACTATATAACATGAGTTTAAATGTTTGAATTAAATTATGAACAAACAGACTTTTTCACAATATTCAACTTTTTTGAGATGCACTAGTAGTTATACGCTAAACACATACACATATACACATATACTTTAAACATATACACAACATACACAGATGTACACTATAACAAAAGGCTTTCAGCCAGTCTAATGTTTAATGTTCAATACATAACAGCTGTGGCACAGCTGGGGCCTAGTGGTTAGGCAACCGGTCTCGTGACCTGGAAGGTTGTGGGTTCGATCCCCACCCAGGGCAACACACGACTGAGGTGCCCTTGAGCAAGGCACCTAACTCCTCTAACTGCTCCCTGGGCGCCGTGGTTTGGGGCTACCCCCCCCGCTCCGGGCAAGTGTGTTCACTGCCCCCTGGTGTGTGTGTTTCACTGCACAGATGGGTTAAATGCAGAGGTCACATTCCTCTGTATGAAAACAGTAAGGCAAAATAGTTCACTTTCATTTCTTTTTCATTTTATTTCATAACAGTGCCATTACAAAACCACAGCACATGTATAACAAAAAGCACGAACAACATTCAACACACTGTGATTTAGAGAAATGGCTATAAACACTGAATAAATGTCTCCAGTTTTCTTCCACCTGTCTAATAAAGACCTGTAAGTGGACCAGCTCTTCTAAATTACTCGAGGTGTTGCGTGAGTGAATAAATGAGTGTGTGTAATACCTTGTGATGGCTGGACATCCTGTTTGGTCTGTCCTTTTTTTGAACTTCTTGTTTTTGTTACCCAGGTTCCCAGGACGGAGATTTAAGACGGACACTTAAACAGAAATCTTGATCATATAATGTCTAGATTTTATTTACATATTCTGGTGCAATGTGATTGGCTAGAGACTTTCCATGAGTGCCATTACAACCCAAACACCGCAGCCATAAACAAACCAGCAACATCTGCCAAAATGAATTATAGTGAGTTCATAAACTTTATTTTATGGATGTATAATATGGATGTATTTCTGTTTGTTATCTGTTCAATAATTACTGGGTAGTTAATGACGCTCCACAAATGTTATAGACTGATGTTTCAGCAGTGGGCCACTTAGATATACAGTAGTGTGTAAAAGTCTTAGGCACATGCAAAGAAATGTTGTAAAGAGGGTTTTACTATTTAAAAGAAAAATCTTACAATACGCAGTAAACAGTAAAAAAAAGTCAAGAAAGTCAGGAATAGGTGTAACTACACTTTTTTTTTTTTTTTTTAGTAGTAGTCCCAGGTTAGCATGACAGTTTTATTAGGGAATTGGTTTTTCTGAGTGTCTTAGAGAATCTGAGATACTTTTTCTAGAGGGAATGAGTGTCACACTTACTTTTTATTCATTATTTTTTTTTATCTCTTATTTAATAGTTTCATTTCTTTACTGACATGCAAACATCTTTTCTGTAACATAATAATAATAATAATAATAATAATAATAATAATAATAATAATAATTGTTGTTTTTTGGAAATGTTGTTGTCTAAAATGTTTTTGTACTGACTCAATAAAGCACAACTCATGAAAAAATGTCTCACAAAGTGCCTAAGACTTTTGCACAGTACTGTATAACGCTACATGTTTTAGCAGCGGGACGTCTGAAACTATTTCACCTTGCGGAATTTCGATAAACAAACAGATCGTATTTTTCCATCCTCATCATTTTCCATCCTAAAATCTATAGCTGAACACTGATAATAAAACTGTGGTATAATCGCAATAATACACCCGAGGTTTATGCTATATCGTGAGATATTGGCACTGGTGTGCTGTAGGTTGTAGGCACGACCTACTGTAGATCAGTACACCAGTGCCAATACCTCAGGATATAATGTCAAGAAATGTAGGATTCTGGGAACATAGGAATGTCCCTGTTTGCTCTGCAGTCATTAGGTATCTCTGCTAGTTTACTAGATTACACTGATTATATTTATTTATTTTAAGTGTCAAATTTCTGTCTCAAAAGTCTTTGGGTAAAATGTCACTGTCATAGAAAACTACATGTATGAATATAAAATTATAATTAATGTATAATTTGATATACTATGGACTTTGAATATTTTATTATATAAAATAGAAAATCTCTTAAAAATCAATCAGGACCATTAGGTGATGAGATTTAAATAACCCTTCATCTCCTCCATCATCAACACCTTCTTATCATCAGGAATCATACCAGCTTCATTCAAGATTGCTAGGGTGATTCCTATCTTGCAGAAGTCCAGTCTTGCCAACACCATCATCAACAACTACAGACCGGTATCTCCGCTTTCCTTCCTCTCTTAATTCCTTGAATGTGCTGTCTATAATCAACTATCTGTCTTTCTCTCCCAAAACCAACTTCAGGAACCCAAACAGCCTGGCTTCAAACAAGCAAACTCACAGCAGTATCAGAGAAGTTACATGCAGCAAAATCAGCTGGCATCCCACAAGACTCAGTGCTTGGTCCCCTTCTGTTCTCACTCTACACTCATTCTTTAAGAAACGTCATCACTTCTCATGGCTTCTCCTACCACTGTTATGCTGATGACACCCAACTCATCCTTTACTTTCCTCCCTCCAACACTCAGGTCTTAGCTCGAATCTCAGCATGTCTAGCAGACATTGCTTCATGGATGGCTGCCCACCATCTCAAGCCTAACCCCAACAAGACACAGTTGCTCTACACCCTAGGAGTAACTGGCTGTCATCATGATCTTTCAATTTCCTCCCAGAACACCATGATCACTCCAGCTACAGCAGTACATAGTCTTGGAGTTGTTGTTGACCATCAGCTCTCCTTCTCTGTTTATCCTGCAAACTTGGCTCGGCCGTGCAGATTTCTCCTTCACAACATTCAGAGAATTTGACCATTTCTCTTGAGGGAAGCTGCCCAGGTACTAGTCCAGTCTCTTGTCATCTCAAGACTGGACTACTGCAACTCTCTCCTGCCTGGTCTTTCCATGCATGCCACCAGGCCTCTGCAACTGATCCAGAATGCAGCAGCTTGACTTGTTTTCAAGCCTCCCATGTTTAGCCATGTCACACCCTTGCTGCGAAACATTTGCTGGATTCCTGTAGCAGCTCGTATCAGATATAAAACCCTGATGCTGACCTACAAAGCCAAAAACAGTCCAGGTCCTCCCTGCCTGATGGCAATGGTTAAGGCCAGGTACACATCTAGAGCTCTTCATGCTTCAAGTAGGAGGCAAACAACCAGACATTAACGTCTTTAAGCGCTGGCTAAAAACTTATCTGTCCTGCCAGCACATAATTGAGCAGTGACTTGTTTGAAAATTGTATTTGTCTTGTTCTTTCAGCTTGTCCATAGTTATTATTGTAGTTATTGTCTTGTTCTCTCTGCAGGTTGTCTATAGTGTAGAAACTTACCAAGTTTCTGGACTTTGGTAAGTTTTGTAATTGATACTACATGACTCTTTTGTAAAAGTATTCAGATTTTTCTTGAATCCTGATCTACCTTCACTAGCTTTGGATACTCTAAGAAATCGACTAAGCACATTTGAAAGTCGATCTGGATAAGGGCATCTGCTAAATGCCATAAATGTAAATGCGTTGTATTGTAGACAGAGATCGTATAACTGTAAAATTACAACTATTTTTTTCCTTGTCACAGCCGGATGACATGTACAATCTATCATGAGTGCAAGATATTGTGAGAACCTTCTTGCACTTAATTTCTTGCAAGAGTGGAGGAATACTGTTCCAGAAAATAGTCTAATATTTTTACTTAGTTAAAAAAAACAACAAAAAAACATTGAGTTTTTGTTTTGGCGAGTTACACACGACCAGACTGAAACGCATAACATTTATGTTACATTTAACCAGCCAGCCTAAACCTTAATTACATAACCCCTTAGACTTTGTTTACATTTTTCAACTTACCAGTATATCAGCTGCCAACATTAGCTATGCTAGCCAGCCACCTAACAGACAGCACTGTGCTAACATAAGTCAGCCAACTACAGTATATAACTTAGCTAATGTTTACAGTATCTTATGTTATACAGCAGCTGTTAATATCAACAATCACTAGCAAGCTAGATTATGTTAAATAAACAATTTTTTTATTTGGTTCCGGTACTGAAATTGGCAATTCCAGCACTAGCTAGCCCATTCTCTCTGTAATTGTTCACTGCAATCGATTACTGATAATCAAGACAGTTGAATAAACTAGGTTACATTTGGTCAAATTAGGTTATTGATTACCAGTTGGCCACACATTTATACATCAAGACTAGAGATATATTTGTTGTTCGGCCGACAACCAGCTGCGTCGTGAACGTAATTGTGTACATATTTGCCCATGTGGTATGCATGTTATTGGAGGCTTCTACAAGAGGAAAGACAATAGAACAGATGTGGGTAATTGCAGACTTGGTCACAGCCTTTTTTTAAAAAAAATGTCATGCTACTGAGTGCCTGCACTGCCCCTACTGGTGGATTTTTTATTTATTTTTTTTTGCATTCTGGACCTTGCATTCACATAGCGTTAATTTTGCGAACCAAACGGACGCAGGATAAGGCAGCCATTGTGCGTACATGGACACATAGTTAACAGCAAGTATATTTCTCGTCTAAGGCCTCATGTCTCGATTCACACTAAGAATTGCACATTGTGAAAGTGCATAAAGTACCAAGAGCATTTGATAGAACCTGAAAGATTAAATCTTCCACAAAAAAAGAGGAGAAGCTGTTACTGCAGCTGTGACCACACTGTGATTTTCATGAATGAGCACGATAGATGAAAGAGTGCGACTGATTAATACACAGCTACGAATGCCAGAAAAAGAAACGCCAGATTCCCAAGAAGAAAAACAAGAGAGTTTCTTGAAAAAATGGTTCTGATAGGGCACACACCCAATCAGATATATATATATATATAAAACGTTTGCCACATACAGGAGTGTCACACTCTTGATTTTGAGAATCAAAATCCTTTTTACGCTGTATGCCTGGCTTAGTGTGGTGGCAAGCTTAGCATGTTTAGTACATATACATCGTTTCGAGATCGAAGAGAGCGCGCCAAACTTTGCTGATAGATGAGTGAAAACAGTGGAGGGGAAATATTAGCTTTGGCCTGAGAGCTGAGAACTGTGCTGTGTGCTCAGCGCTCACGCTGTGGTGTATAATCTTTCGTTGGGTCACCCACAGTGCTTTTATCGAACACGCCGTCTTTTGTAGGCGCACACGCTGAAGTACACGCCCATTCCACACACAACATGCTCAGGTATGTGACCCTGTGCGTTTGATGTAAAATGTTTCCTGCCTGTCTGTCAGCACAGCAAACTGTGATTTATTGCTGGCCCATACTTCACTTCTCTGTGTCACACACACATGCTGTCCTTGCCTAAGACATCTGCTGACACATGATCTATCTCTACACTGAGATGAGGTTCCTCACACATGCTTTCTCTCTCTCACACTCATCTACCAATTTCAGTGAAATACACACGGACTACAGTTAGGGGTTAAATTGGCCCCAGGCTGTCCAGGGTTCAGCCCTGGTGCATAGGCACTTCAAATGCATCACGGGGACACTCAACAACACCACATCCATTTTCATCAATGTATATGCATGTATGTCTGTATATATTTATATATACATAGCACAAAAAGTAAGGAAATTTTCCACACTTTGACCCTATGATCCAACTGTTTTGTCTTGTTCCTTCAGACTTCAATCATCAAATCATTGTTTGAATTATTAATTTATGAAAACCCATACATATATATATATACATTAGGGCTGTCGAAGTTAACACGATAAAAACGCATTAACGCAAGCTCAAATTATCGCGATTAAAAAAATAGTGGCGTTAACGCAAATTCTAATTTGGCCCTGCGATTCACCCGTAGTTCATGTTGAGGCTTGTCGCGC
>JAOVVF010000022.1:5262930-5274805 GCA_028565595.1 Duopalatinus emarginatus
TATATATCAAATTCCTACATATTTTGTGTTTTTTATCTTATGCAGAGACCCAGCCTAAGTTAAAACCAACTCAGGGTTCGAACACTAATATATAGATAAACATTGACCTTCATTAATATTTGTCTAAGAAGCAGAGCAACATTTATATAATAATGAAGCCAAACTCAAGATAACAGCGTTATATTTTTGTATGACATCTAATACATCATGTAGACCTTCATCTCCATTATTTACACAGAGATCTTTTATTTGACGCAAATCGGTCAATTTTATTAACGCTGCTTGACAGACATGTGTCCTTGACAGACATGTGTCCTTGACAGACATCTGTTTGGATAACGTATTTCATCTGCGTCGTATGTACATGGAGGAGAAAAGATCAGAAAAGAAATTGGACCCTATAGATGAAGAGAAGCAGTTAAAGAGCATGAAGAAATAGGAGAGGAGATCTGAAGAGTGGCGGAGACTTGCAGCGCTGATTCCGGGTCATATCTGGAGCTGATTAGTGCAGAATGAGGGTTGGAGATGAGAGGAACTCTTCCCAGAAGTGCTTCAAATGACATTAGAGTCATTCAGTGTGTTCAAAAGCATTAAATCAAGTTTGTCTTCAGAGGGCATTCAAGTCCTCAATCTCATACCGAAACGGCCTTGTTTCAGTTAGCGCTGCATACTGAAGAGTCTGTGAACCATAGCAGGGATCGAGCAGCATGCGGGACTTGAGCATGCACATAGAACAAGATAATAGTCAAAAGAAATAATTCAGTTATACTAAGACCATTGTTGCATGATAACACGAAACAGCTGGAGCGTTGAATGGGACAGTTATGATAGCGCTAATGAGTCATCACACCAAGCCACTTGGACGGACTGGAACACCATTCCGGGTGTATTCCCATCTTACACCCAGTGTTCCTGGGATCCACCATCACCCTGATGAGATTAAAGCTCATACTAAAATTCTCAGATTGATTTAAAGATAGGCAGTGAGAAGCTGAGGAATTTAATTAGACAGAGTTATGCACCATAGATCACACACATGGTCTCACACTGAGATAGCTGTGTGTGTTGCTCCAGACACATGTGGCTTTGTGACCCCTCTGAGAACAAAGCCGGTCTCAGACTTGCTTAACTCTATATGCTTCTCTGTGCGGCTTATAGCTTTTTTTTTTATTATTGTTAGTCATCACTAAATAATTCAAGATGATTAAAAAAAAAGGAAAGAAATATCTTCGGAGAACTCATTTCCCTCGGGAGAGAAGAATAATGGGATAAAACGATTGCACTCCATAGACACATGAGCCATATGTGTATCAGTGAGCGCTTTGCTAGTGGTCTGTTGTAGCTTATTAGAGCTCTGAGCTCGTGTGAAGATTATTCAAGATAATAAAATTGTTATGAATGACATGAAACAGCTGCATGGAGCCAGGGAGGAGAAGATAGAGACACACACACACACACAGAGTGAGAGAGAGAGAGAGAAAGAGAGAGATCCAACTTATTAGCCATTTCACTTGGATTCCCTGAAGGCTCTCAGGGTCAGCAAAGATGACCTGATAACACATCTGTGTGCAAACCGGTGTGGTGTAAGCGCATAGAGGTATAAAGGAATACTCTAGCATTGCCGAACTAATCTCGATCCACACATCTGTAACATGTGTATGACTAATACGGACAATAATTTCAACACTTACTGACAAGACACGCCTGAAGTGACCTCGAGCAAAACACCTAACTCTCCAAGTGTTCCCCAGGTGCCATGGATAAGGGCTGTCCACCGTTCCCGGGAAGTGTGTTCAACGCTCCCTAGTGTGTGCATTCACTAATGTGGCCAAAATAAACATGTGGAGCTGTAGTTCTTGTGCAGCTCGTCAAAACGGTCTGGATTAAACCCCACACTGCTCCGTGGGTGACGTGGATAGGGGCTGCCCACCGATCCGGGCAAGTGTGTTTACTGCCTCTTATGTGTGCATTGTTTATAGTGTGTGTTTCACAGAGCAGAGCTCAAGTTCCTCTGTGTGCAAGCACAGTAGGTCAATCACTTCACTTTCACTTTCAGATATTTACATATATATTTAAGGATTTACAAGGATTTATCACACTTCACACATTAGCATCAACTCACAAATCATCTACTCGATTATATATTACTGTCTCTAGTGTAGCTACTTAAAAAATGTGTCCAAAAGAAGAAGGGTACTGAACAGGTTAGCAAACCAACATCACATAACTGAAAAGACGGATTCAATAAAAAGTGAACTATTTGCCTACTTTGCTTGCACACAGAAGGAATGTGACCTCCGCATTTAACTCATCCGTGCAGTGAAACACACACACACCAGCGAACACTAGAGGGCAGTAAACACATTTTCCCAGAGTGAGGGGCAGCCCCAAACCAGGGAGCAGTTGGGGAGTTTGGTGCCTTGCTCAAGGGCACCTCAGTCATGTCTTGCCTTGGGCGGGGATCAAACCCACAACCTTCTGGTCAAGAAACCAGTTCCCTAACCACTAGGCCACAGATGCTCCCATGATTCAGTCAGTCATTATGCGCACAGTTTGTCGTGGTTTGTCCGAATCCCACCTGGAATCATTATGCACAAGGCAGGAATACCTTGCCAATCCATCACAGGGTACTACACTCACACCTATGGCAATTTAGCACATCCAATTCACCTAACATGCATGTTTTTTAGGAGTTCGGAGGAAACCGGGGCACTCACACAGACAGACAGAACACACCAAACTCCTCCCAGACAGACACCAGAGCGAGGTTCAAATCCACAACAACCCTAAATCTGTGGAGCTGTGTATCACACACACTACCTGAGGCACCACCGAATGAACAGTACACCATGTTACATATCAGAATTCACGAAACTGTATTGTGTTGTGATTGTAGCCTACATAACACTTACCAAAAACTTCATTTTATTGAGTTCAAGTATATTTTCCAAGTATATTCATGTTGTAAGTATACTAATATCAATGTACTCGTAGTGAACTTGTCAGTGTACTATTTCAGTATTTCATAGGACTAAATTGGCCCACTTTTTCCTTTATAAAAGTATATATTTTAAGTATACTTTAGATGTAAGTGTAGTAAACTTACAACAACAAACAACTAGTGTACATCTAAATTTTCATTTGTACTGTACCTCCACTTTTAACTATACTAAATGTGAACTTACAGATATACTGTTAGTTTACTAGTTACGTACCACTTTTTTCCTTTATGAAAGTATACATTTAAGTATACTCTCAGTAACATATTAGTTTATAGTATGATCGTTTATACTGCAAAGAATAATACTTATATATTATATTTGCTCTTTACAGTACACTCATAGATTTCAATTTAGGTTTTATTATTTTATAACGCGGCATGATGGCTTGGTGGTTAGCACGTTCACCTCTCAGCGCTGGTGTTTTTGTTCAAGTCCTCTGGGTTTACTCTGGGGACTCTGGTTTCCTCCCCCAGTCCAAAAACATGGAGGTTAGGTAAATTGGCTAATCTAAATTACCCTGGTGTACGAATAAATGTGTGTATGAATGTATGCAAGTGTTTATATGCCCACACATGGATTGGCTCAATCCTGGGTGAACCCCCTACTGCCCGATGCAGTCCTCCAGGTGGGCGGTCGTTTGTGGTTGAGAGTACGCTGCGCGCGATTGCTACTTCACGTCGGTGTGTTGGTTGAATGTTGATTGAAAAGCGTCCTTGGGTGTCTGGAAAGACGCTATATCAGTGTAACTTCATTTATACTTTGAAAAGTACATAAAAGTAAAATGAAAGCATGCTGGCTTTTTTTTTTTTAGTTTAAAAGTATACTAATAGCACACTTGAATAAACGTTTTTTGTAAGGGTAAGCTTTATATGAGACCAGAAATATATCTTTCCTAATGCTGATAAGAGCACACAGCCCAAACTGTGCTGCCAAAGGTTTCAATAGGGTTAAGGTCAGGACTCTGTGGTGGACAATTCATGTGTGAAAACTGTTCCTCATGATCCCTGAATGTGAGCTGGATGAATCTTGGCATTGTTGTCCAGGAATATGCCTGCAGCATCAGGCATCAGAGCAGAAAAAAAAATCCACTGATGTTATAACCTGCTCATTCAGTACATCCAGATACTCAGCTGACTTCTTCATATTGGCACATAACATTGTTGAGCCTTGACCTGACCAGAAGTAACCCCATTTCAGGGACTCCTAATAAAAAATAAAAATAAAAATGGATTTTTTTGGCCAGACAGGGTATTTATGTAATCATGGCTATAATATTATAGCACACACATATTATATTCATAACGTTTAAAACAGCTGCCAAAACAGCACTGAACCAGTGAGGTATGGGCTCCACAAGACCATTGAAGGTAATCGGTGGTATCTGTGGTGCCAAGATACTGGCAACAGATCTTCTGTAGATCTTCTGTAGGATGGGACTAGACAGTCTAGTCTTCACCTCTATACACATCAATGAACCTTAGGCTCCCATTACCCCATAACTGGTTCACCTTCTGTCCTTCCATGGATCAGTTTTGATATAGATATAGATATAGAAACTTGCCACACCCCTGGAGGCAAGTTTAACTCTATGCCAGAAGCTTGTTAGCATTCAGTTTGGTAGCACGGTGGTGTAGTGTTTAGCGTTGTCGCCTCACAGCAAGATGATCCGGGCCGTTCTGTGTGGAGTTTGCATGTTCTTCCTGTGCTTAAGTGGGTTTCCTCCGGGTACTCCGGTTTCCTCCCATAGTCCAAAGGCATGCATGTTAGGTCAATCGGTCACTCTTAATTGCCCGTAGGTGTGAGTGTGAGTGGATCGGCAACCTGTCCATGGTGTACCCTGCCTTCGTTGATGATGCTGGGATTGGCTCCCGACAGGCAGGTTGAAGCAGATAAGAAGAATGATTCCGTTTTGGCTATGCCTTCCCACATGCATTTCCCATTTCCTACAATCCCAACACCCCTGTTTCTTACACTGTCAGAGATTTCAAACCAGATGCCGTGGCGAGGCGAAAGCTGAAGCCAGTGAAGCTGGTGATTGGAGGATATCTTTCAACAGAAGTGTTAACAAAGGCTGAAAGCAGACCCAAAACACAACATAGCATAAAATGAAAGTTATTTGATTTACTCCTAAACTGTGCTTTTTTTTAGTGTCAAGCTTTTAAAATAAAAAAAGTCTGTTTTTGTCTCGCTCAATGGTGTCATTTTTTCAATATTTTCCAATATTAGCTGGGACACGTACCACCCATCCCACCCAGTTCCTACACCAAAGCTACCAGCCTAACATTTACACGATTTGGTAGACTCCCTTATCCAGAGCCACTTATGTTTATCACATTTATACAACCGACCATCTAAGGGCCTTGCCTAACTGGCCCAACAGCTTGGAAGTAGTAGGATTTGAACTCACAACCTTCTAATCAGAAGTCCAGCATCTTCACTACCTAACTACAGATACTACAGCTCTGAATCCGATGCTTTTACACTGAAGTGAAACGTCTTTCCGACATGCTTCGAAAACCTGGTACTCAGCATGACATCCCTAGTGATTACTAATAATAGTGAATTGTTATAGAGGGTGTAGGGCTACAGGGTTTCGCTGCTGATGGAGGAGGTGGACGGGTGAGGTTTGTGGTCTGGCTTAGCAAGAACCACTGCCTGCTAATGCAAACCATCTGAACCCACCCACACACACAAGGAGCGATCAAAACAGGTAGCCCCTTTCATACAATAATGCATTGTCGCTTTTTGGTGTAGACACTGTGATCAGATAAAGCATGTTAAGCTCATTATTGTCATCATCATCATCATCACCTCTTTGAACCAAGGGTGAGCTCATGTTCCTGAATGAGCATGCCCATACAGTACACACTCACACTTCAAACCCAAAATATGCCCCTCATTACTGTGAACATACTGTGAGTATTTTGGATCAGAAATGCAAAAAGCAGACTTGTGGTATACTGTAACGCAATGCCACAGTGTGTGTGTGTGTGTGTGTAATCCAGAAAGCAGATCTGTGGTAGAATGCAACACCACCAACTCTGCTTAACCAAACCTCTCCATTGCACTCAGAGCCTGACATCACTTTTCCACACACACACAAAAAAACCCTCTTTACTTACACATCAGACCCCGAACCCAACCCTGACGCTTTATTTCTCTCCGCTTTCAAGTTAGTAAGGCATCGTTTTAGTGTGGGATCTACTGCCAGTGAGTCAGCCTTCTTGTTCAAGGCTCTGTAACACAGGATACTGAGCCAAAAACCTCAAGCCTACATGTTCATCCAGACAATCAGTTAAATCAGTGTGGACATCTCATGGTAAGGAACTACATATACACAATGGTTCCGACCCCAGACAAGCCTGAAGGTAAAGGAAGTGTGCAGCAGTGCCAGAAATTTCTCAGATGCCATCTTGTGGTGAAGAGGCAGAACAGCATCAAGTTGCCCAACCAAGTAAGTCTCCACTAGTCGGAAAGTTCAATAGCTAATTAAGCATATCCTAATTGTGTCAGTTACTAAAGCCACCCATGAACAATAAGGAATAATAATAATAAACAAATTATATAGAGTGCTGTTCAATTCTCCAATCTGATTGGTCGATTTTTTATAAACAGCAACTGTGACAACAGTAGTGCCATCTGTAGTTAAAAATCACAGCTGGTTTACAGCTGAAGGTCTGTGGTTAAGGAACCAGCCTTTAGACCAAAAGGTCCCAGGTTTGAGCCTAGCAACCGACAAGACTCAACTGAAGTGCCCTTGAGCAAGGCACCTAACCCCCAACTGCTCCCAAAGTGTTATGGATCGGGGCTACCCACCAGTCTGGGCATGTGTGCTTACTGCTCCCTAGGATGTGTTTTACTGCACTTATGTGTTAAATACGGAGGTCAGTTCCACTGCATAGTGGTCAGAAAAATAACTCACTCAAACACTTTATATTAAGATGCATTATCGTTGATAACTTCCAGTACAGGGACTTGTACGGTGGATGCTCCAGATAAGCCAATACTAAATAAAACTGACTAAAACATGGCGTGCTGTCTATAATCAGTTATCTTTCGTTCTTCTCGATTCTTCTCGACCTGTCTGCAACCTTTTAGTACGGCCAACCACAACATTTTCCTGTCCATCCTCGGCATCTCAGGCTCTGCATGGAAGTGGCTCAAGCCCTACTTGGAACATTGCTCCTACCAGGTAACATGAAGGGGCTCCACATCTACTCCATGCAAACTCTCCACTGGTGTCCCGCAAGGCTCAGTGCTGGGTTCCCGTCTATTTTCATTTTACACTCACTCACTGGGAGATGCCATTTCTTCACATGGGTTCTACCATAGTTTTGCTGATAACACCCAGCTCATTCTTTCTTTTCCTCCCTCTGATACTCTGGTCTTAGCTTTTGGCATGTCTAGCAGGCATTGCTTTATAGATGACTGCCCACCACCTCGAGCTCAACCCTAGAAAAGCAGAGCTGCTTCACATCCCAGGAGTTGCTTGTTGTCATCACAATCTCTCGATTTCCTTCGAGAACATTCTGATCCCTCCATCTACAGAAGCACAGTCTTGGAGTAATTATTGACAACCAGCTCTTCTTCACAGTTCATGTTGCTAACCTGACTTGATCATGCAGATTGAAAGAATTTGACCATTGTTGAGGAAAGCCACACAGGAACTAATTCAGTCTCTTGGCATCTCAAGACTGGACTACTGCAACTCTCTCTTGGCCAGCCTTCCCATGAGTGCCATCAGGCCCCTGCAACTGATCCAAAATGCAGCAGCTTGACTTGTCTTCAACTCTCCCAAGTTTAGCCATGTCACACCCTTGCTGCGAACCCTTCACAGGCTTTCTGTAGCAGCCTGCATCAGATATACCCTGATGTTGGCCTACAAAGACAAAAACAACAACAAAAAAAAGGCCCAGCTCCTTCCTACCCGATGGCAATGGTCAAAGCCAGATGTGAACCCAGAGCCCTGCATGCTACAAGTGTGGCTCAGCTTGACCTCCATCATCCAAGACACATGGGAGGCACACATCCAGACTCTCAGCCTTGGCACCAAAGGGGTGGAATGAACGCCCCATGAATGTCTGTAAGCAGAATCACTTGCTGTCTTCAGATGCTGACATTTTTGAACAGCGCTTAAATAAGCACTGAGTATTCTATGTGTATAGTGTCTCTCCACTGGTTGTACATTGTTTATGAGTACTTTCAGGCTTTTTTAAGGCCCTTTTGAAAATTTGGTATTGGGTATTTAACAGCTTGAGGTAAATCCTGCAAATGTAAATGTTAAGCAATAAAAAGTGCTGTTGTGTAAACAGCACACCACCACAATATCAGGTTTGTAGCCTTAGTACAAGACAGCTGAGTGGATCAACTTTATTTTTGATGACAACTTCCCAGCTACAGTCAGCAAAAACCTTTAAAATATGTTCTAAAAATGGAGTGTCTTGACTGAACATCCTGAAATATTCTGTAGAGAATGAACACCGTACATCCTGCAGAACGGTCCACAATTCTGTTTTATTATATTCCGAGGTGTATCATTTCTGTCTTCCAGAGCATGTTGCATGGCATCCCAGATGTGTTTCATAACACTGCATAAAGTCTGGTGACTTGGGTGTGAATGGCAAAACTCTAAGCGTAATTTGGTGTATTTAGACATGTGTAGCAGCGTGTTGTCATGCTGGAGGATGTAGATGTACCAGGGGTCCCATGGAATGCCAGTCAGACAAACCCCATTCAATTATGGAGCCATCACTAATGTATACACCAGTGCATTTCTGTGCCAAAAACAGTTTCAGTAAACATTCGAAAATTCGTTGAATCGTACTGCGATTAAAAAAATGAAATAGAAATGACTGATTTCAATAATATTTAATTCAAAAATAAAACCAAATCGCATCCAAATGTTTTTTTTGGTACAGTATGTCTGTGTAATCTGTGTTTAGAATGAAGACTCATAGGATTCTAGGTAATCAGAATCGTCCAATTCTGTACCTTCCCCAGAGCACTGGGAACTTCCCCAGACCAACAATATGATGAAGTAAAATATGAGACGTAGTGAGTTTCCAAGTAAACCAAGAGCAGCCCTTTTAATAGTGGCATAGTTTTTAGGACGTGTAATGCTAAAACCTTTTTATGAACAAACATCGCAATACAGAGAGTTCATGTTACTGTAGATAATAAGCTTCTATAATGTATATACAAAATTTCAATACTTAATGTAATACCTCCCGGGTCTGTGGGCTGGATTTCTCCATGTACAGTTTAATCCAAGTGTTCATGCTAATCTGATCCGCTAGTCAGAATTTAGTAAAACATTCAAGACACTTGGACAAAATTGAATCTATGTCAGCTAACCTGGCTTTAAGTCGGTATCTCCCTGGAACACTGGTGTATGGATTTATAGCTTCACTGTTGGCATGGGGATTAAGTGTCTGCTATAAATAAAATGAAGGTACATAAATTAAACACTTTATGATTACAAAAAAATATAGATTTAAGGCAGTTGCACAAACGGTTTTTGAGACGATTTCCCCGCATTCTGGAGCTTTACCGTGTCCATGGCATGCTCAGATTATTGCCGTCAACAATAAAATGATCGTTTTAATAAAAAGTTGAGCTTTTGGTAATGTTGGAGTGCAGGGCTGTAGTTGAATGTGTGTGCATGTGTCGTATGAATCATCGCTTCTCCACTGTCCCAGCACATCCACTGAGTTGTCTGGATCCGAGATAATCGGTCACAGAAGTCAAATGTCCATGTGGCTGTGGAGTGGAGATAATGGCACTGTCTTCTGTCAGAGTGGAGTTTACTCCTAAACAGGGAATGACAGACAGATAGAGGGAGAGAGAGAAAGGAAGAGAGAGCAGTCAGTGCATGTAAATATGCATATTACAACCCAGCGACATAACTCTAGCTACACACTACGCTGGTAATGATTGCAGCATGAACTGGAAAAGCAACACAAATGACTCAATGAATGGCATTTATGCTGGTTTTGTCACGACACACTCCAGGACAAAGGCTGTAAGTGCTTCAAGACCAACACCAGAACTCTTTACACAAGAGCCAGGACCAGACCAGCAGCAAATGACTTCAACATGCACCGAGAGGCATCAAAGCTTTCTGTACAGCGCATGCCAGACATGGGGGGCGGGAAAGGGACAAAGCTGAGGAGGATGATCTGTTCTCAGATCAACAGAAATCTCAGAGTCAAAGAGATTGACAGAGATTCATGGAGTTCACTCTGAAGCCAGTGAATGAAGACAAACAGCGCACAGACACAAACCCAATCCAGATACAGACAAAACAAACATCGACGAGATGTTTCAGCAGCAGAAGCAGACCTTAATGTCAAAAGAGGCAGAAGTGCCAGAAGGGAGACGTTTAGAGAACCTGACTTGATTAGACGCAAAAGTAGAAGGTTAAGTAATACAATAAACGTATGGCTAGCTAGTTAAGAGCACATAAACATACATATGACATATGCACACTATATTTGCAAGCTGCCAAGGGTTTGTTTATTAGATAAGGTTCTGCTGCAAAGGTAAAAATTGGGGCTGGCTATCATCTTGAGTCTCTCCTGAGATGTAACCACCAGGTGAGTACATATAATGCAAACAGAAAAAGATTGTATCGTTTTTAAGCTGTGATTTTGAATTGCAATATGCAATCTGGACTTGATATTTTGAACGTTATACGTTGTGCAGCCCAAATAAAAAAATAGCAGAGTGTCTCACACTGGCAGCACAGAGTGAAAGCCGAAAAGGAAATGACACCACGAACCAAAAGCACTATATACGCCAACATCGAAAGCAAGTTCATGCTGCTGATACAGGCACACAAGCACACAAAGCGAGAAACCATCAAAGCTAAACTAGCACAGATGAGAACAGAGCGTGCAGAGTCCAGTACTAGAGTACACTATCGTAGTGGAAAGCACTACGTTTCTAATGGAGGCTCACCTACTCTCCCCTCCCTTACCTGGGTCACTGGTCACCTTCGCTAGCCGAGATCTCCGTCTCTTTATGAACCACTACTTTGGTGACAGACATGTCTGGATGCTGCTCTTTGATCTCTTTTATGGCCTGAGCCAGAGCCTTGTTCAGAAAAATGCCACACAAGGCCAGCAGGGGGCGCACACAGGACATCAGAGGATCATCACAATTAGATAAGAAAGAATCAGTCAGTGAATTAATGCCTGATAAGGTGATTCATGGGTTAAACATTTTGACATGCAAAATTACATATGTTCATTACACAGTTTTAAAGATTAAAAACGTAAACAATCATTTAAAAAGAATTACAAAAAATATTACATTTTTGATTAGTTAAGATCTGCTTTTTTTTTTTCCCATTGCTAGATTTATTAACAGGAGCAAAGCCAAAATCCTTAACCAGTGCATCAAACCCAAAGCCAGACAGACACATATTTAACATATGGATTCCACTTATAATTTGTGAACAATCTAAAATGTACCTGAACCCACAACCAAATGTGTAAGCACAGTGCGTGTGTTTCGAGAACAGAATAACAGTAGCCAGCCTCAGTACCTGGTCATGATCGATGTTGGCATCCCCGGAGATGACAATCCTCTTCTCAATACGCGTCTCCGAGATGCCTCCCTTCACCGTCTATCATAGGAGAAAGAAATAAGACGTAAACAAGGTGTGTATATAAATGGATGTAAAAGAGAAAATTAAGTGCTTCTCTAAATGGACTGTATCCTAATTGAAATATGAACTAATCGTATAAAGAGAAAAGCACAGCCTGTAATCAGATGTGTTAATATATTGTATCACATAGACTAAGAGGTAATGGAGGATATACTGGAAAAAGGCATCATACACACACACACACACAAATCAGCTTATGGTA
>JAOVVF010000022.1:5274905-5288816 GCA_028565595.1 Duopalatinus emarginatus
CGATCTTATATATATTTGTATATAAATATAAAATTGCAACACTCTAGCTAGCTCAACACTCTAGCTAAAATTGCAAATAACACTTGCACACCTTTATAAAAACATTAATTAAATTAAAATTATTTGTGTGATTGCAGTAGGTAATCACACTATTGTTATCCAAAAGTCATGTTTTTTTTCTTTTTCTTATTATGACAGCATATGCTTGTCTGGCTATGAACTTCTGACACATTCTCACCAGTCTAAACAAATATTAATGCTAATGCAATTTATAACTGCTAACGTTGGTGTTAATGCTAATTTTTAATGCTCATACCTAATGCTAATAGCTGATTGCTAATTGCTAAGCCTAATTTCTGATTGTTAATGCTAATTACTGACTGCTAATGCTGATTTCCAATTGCTAACTGCTAATGCTAACTGTTAATGCTTGTCTTAATGCTAACTGCTAATACTAACAGTTGAATTAATGCTAATTGTTAATGCCAAATGCTTTTGCTAACTGCTGTGTTAAAGCCAATTGATAATGCTAACGTGTGTGTCAATGCTACTTACTATTGTTACATGCTAATTTCTCACTGCTAAGTCAAATAGCTAATGCTTATTTTTGTGGTAATGCGAATTGCTAATTTTATTTACACTTGCATTTTCTTCAGGAAATGCACCTGCCTAGTTTACATTTGAAAATTACTTTGCTATCCATGTTGTTTGCTGCCTCACGTCTATCTGCCATATTAAACCTTTGTAAAAGAGAAGCTGTGCTGCACTGAAGGCTCGGTTTGCAGCGCAAAGAGGTCGGTCCCTCGATATTTGGTCAGAATAAACTCAGTAGGCAACTTTTCAAGGTGTAAATAAATTGAGAGCCTTCTCCTCTGGAGCATGTGCAGGATGATGCACAATGCTGTCTACATAGAGAGCTCACCAAGTTTTTAACCAGACACTATAATTAAAATATTACAAATATGAAAAGCCAAGAAGTATTTCTCGAAAAATAGACCTCTACAAAAACCAAACAAAAAGCAGAAGGACCAGAGAAAAGAGAAGAACATGACTGACCTTTGTTATTTGTGTGGTAGTCAGGGTACTGTTGTTCTCAGAAGTGATGGTCTGAGCACTCATCAGAACTCCAGGGTCTGTGTCACCGTTAGCATCCACCTTCACAAAAAAAACAACAGATAACGGTCAATCATGTAAACTATCCAGATAATTTACTGTAGATGCTAATCTGCATTATAAACTACGCAGTCATGTGCAACTACAAATGGTAAGAGTTAGCAAGACAGACGAAACATGAAGATGTGCACCTCAGCAGACTCGTATGTGATGGTTTTGGTCTCGGTATGGACAAGCGGCACCTCGTTGGTCATCGGCTGCGCCGGCTCCTCTGATTCGTCCGACTTCTGCACAGTTTGGAAAGTGAGGAGAGTGAGGAATAAACTTATACAATACAATTCAGCAGAGGTACCAACATCAACATCATGTATGCTTCTCTGCTTTCCAAGGTAAAGCAGCAGTCAGATCAAACTAATTAAATTCATCTGAGGAAAAAAAAAACAATGCACTGAAGGGGAAAGTATGATGGACAGACCACAATCCTACATTCTTGTGTTCTGTTGGGTCAAAAACTCACAGTTCACAGTTCACGAGATGACATCAGCATGAAATGATAGTAAAAGTAAAGTAAATCCTACAAGAAAAACAAATGCATTTTTCGTATAATTTCATGCTGCCTTTATCTAGATGAACTGCGATGTTAAACAATGTTGGCACCTCTGCAATATTTTTAACAACAATTAATTTCTCAATTTGATTAAAGGGATACTTCTTCCCAAAAAAGGCTAATGTTGTTATAAAATAATTTTTCCCCTTTCTCAGTGAATACCATTAGCATGTTGGATTGAAGTATTCCTTCACAGGGAGCTCAGGCAGTGGTGCCCCCCACATACTGAGTAATCTTTCCTTGCCTATAGACCATAAAACACACTACATGCACTGTGCTATGGTGCCCGACATTTTTGCTGAACGCGGTGACAACGATGCAGATTGTTTTCTCAGTTCATGCCAAGTTGCGTGGCATCACTCCAGTAGCCATGCACTGATTTACACACTGATCAAACGTGTAACTACAGAAACAAGACAAAAGAAGTGGAAGACAAGAAGAGGCCCTTTCGAATTAGTCAGAGTTTGTGATCGACATGGAAAGACGGTGGGGTTAGAATCATCCACATTACTTCTACAAGGTAAATGTGGCACTAACTGTGTTCATGTTCTGCTTTTTTACTTCCTGTAGACCATCTTCCACTTCGCTCTCATTTCTCTCTCCGTATTTAGACTCTGTTTTTTCTTCCTCTTTAGTTTCACAGGGCAACGTTTCATAAGGTATGGAGATTTCATGCCCCGAGTTTCTCTCATCCACTTCCTCTTCCACTTCAGTAAAGTGAATTTCCTCCCAAGATGACACTGGCTGCACAACTGTAGTCAGCTGGTTTTCATTGGGTTTGGCTCGTCTGTAGTTAGCGATGGGCGAGCTAGCAGAAGTGTGAACCCCAATCCTCAAATACGCACTTGGTTCATGAGAGATGTTTTCAACATCCTCACAGAAAGACACAGATTTCTTGGCAGGGGTTTCTCTTCTACAACCTACAGACTCGTTCTTCTCAGCAGGACAAGTATAACCCCATCCGTCAGCTTCAGGTACCACAGACTCCTGACTGGTGCTCTGATCTTCACGTGCCAACCCTTTTTCTTTTGAATGCTCATTAACTTCTCTGTGAACTTCCTTTGGACTCTCATCTTCTGAGTGTTGAGCAACCACTTCATCTACCATCAAATCACCCTCTTCTATCTTCACTTGCAACTCCTCTTCTTTTTCAGGCTTAATAGTTTGGTTCTGAACAGAAATGTCCTCAGCATATGCATGAACAGGAAACTCATCCAGACGGATTGGAGCAGGACCTCCAACCTTTTCAGTATAGATTTGAGCTGGAAGTTCTTTCTTCATGGCTGAGGTCAGAACCAAAAATTCCTGAACAGGAAGTTCTTCCTTATCTGGGCTCTGAGCAAAAGACCCTACTTCCTTGATATGGGTTTGCATAGGGAATTCAGCATACTTGTTTTGGGTCTGATCATAAAGTTCTTCCTCAATACAAGCCTGAGGAGTAGGTTCTTCATCCCCAGGACAAGTCTGTTTAGACAGCTTTGCCTCTTCTAAATATGTTTGAACACTGAATTCATTTTCTATATGGGCCAAAGAATAAAACTCTTCATTCTTAATACAAGTTTCAGCAACCAGTTCTTCCTTCCTAGCTGTGTAAGCATGGGTCTGAGCAGAAAGCACTTCCTTCTTCCCAGGGGTCTGTGCAAGGGACATTTTATTCACAATATGGGAAAATTTCTGGTCCTCAGTAGGGGTCTGAGCAGGAAATTCTTCTACCACAATATGGATCAGAGCAGGAAATTGCTCCATCTTAGAAGACGTGTGAACAGGAAATACATTCTCCTCCATACAAGTCTGAGCAAATTCCTCCTTCTCTGTACATGTTCCAGCAAAAGGCATTGACACAGTGTCTAATGCAAGCACACCATGCTTAAGAGATGCTTCCATCATGAGCATTTGAGCTTCACCAGTAGAGGACGCCATTGCTGCATCTTTATCACCCTTGTCTCCAGATTCCTCAAACGTATCAAATACTCTTTGATACAGTTCTCCTTCAGTAAGTGATGAGTCCTCTGTGCTTTCATGGTCAGATTTTGATCGTGTGCCTCCAGAAACTGCATTCTGCTCCTCCGACAAATACGGAGGAGCAGGAAGACCAAACTCAGTAGGTAAAGTTTCGTCCATTACCATCGTTTTAGGTGTCAGAATATTCACTATAACATCTACTATCGTAGGGTCCTGCCAATCACCTGAGCTCTGCAAGAGATACATGGCACATGTATATGGAATTCTATTACAGATAGTGCTTTGCATGGGTTTGTATATTAATGCATAGGTACTGAAATGCATTAAAAAATACAAAAACTTACACTGTGTGTTTGAGAGCTAATTAAATTGCAGTGCTTAGTTTTTAGACAAGGCGCAGACTGGAGAAGATATGGTTAAACAAAAAAAATGCAGTTAACTAAGACAGATGGGTTTTCCTGGTGTTGCATCGGCATTATAATAAGTTAAATGAATTGGCTTTAAAGCGGGGAAAAAACAATTCACTTTGAGGATGACAGAAATGTACATGAAGATAAATGTGGGAATATAAGCACCAAAGAACTCCCTGAACTGTCAACCCTATTGAGATATGGACAAGCTGAGGCTAGGCTCTCATATCCAGCAGCCAGAAAGTCTTCTGAACAATCGGTCATCATGTCAGGACAGAATGCAATCTCCCAGAACTCTTTACTCTGACTTTACATCAGTAGGAAAGCACCAAAGGCGATCAGTTGTTTACTTTGTACAAGAGCCATGTCCAACAAAAACACACCTCACTTCCTAACGTCACTCATCGCCAAATACAGGACTATTTATTTTACATATGCAGTTTTTTTTTTTAAACCAATACAACTGGTTTCAGATGTGAGTGAGTGATTGAGTGAATGGCTTCCAGATCAATGATGGTTGAAGGGATCATTTGGATAATCTCTCACATGGTGCATCTTCCATTCACATCCCAACAAGTTCTGAATACAAATCGTCTCTGTTACACTAAGAATTAACTACAGGATAAGGCCCAGTTTCGCACGTCTTTACCGTCAATGCTCAAGGTGTGCCTTGATACAAATGAAGTCTTGCTTTGGTCTGCTATCCCCTGGCAAGTTACAGCTGTAACTGGTGCCATCTTGATCCTATTGGCAAGCACATTGCTGACGTTTTCACGCACCACACCGCTCAATCTGCTTTTGGAGCAGTGTATAAAGCTTTAGAGCTTTATCACATATGGTGTAATGGTCTGGGCTTTTGTTTGTCTGGCCTCTATTTCTTTTCATCATGATGGATTTTGTATGTGATGTTTTCAGGGATAGGAATTCTTCCCTAACTCCAAAACACCGCTGCAAACACATATTTCCTATTCTAAAAGCTGGAGGAGTCATTTTCCCACAAACAGCAACACACTGTATATACAAAACAGGCAATGGGAGGAATATCTTGACCATGGCATCTGTCCGAAACCGTAAGACGAATGACTCCGAACCACTAACCAGTTCATGGACAGCTACTAACAAATACTCGATACAATAACACTAACAGCATATTAAAGATACTGAAGCTTTTCTTTATAAGACTCTCATACAGCACAGCATTGTATGCTAATGTTTACCCTGAATTCAAAAATGTTTTGGCAGACCACAAAGTATTTGAAGTCCCCCCTCCCCCCTAACCAAATTCATACGTACCTATGACATCATATTACAGCTATGCTGTGGTTTCAGCAGTGGAACCCAGTGGATAGCGGTAAAGCAAGAACTGGCAATATTTTACTAGCTTCCCACAGACGCTATATCTGGACAACACTCCCTTTCCAGACATGGTCATTAAATACAAAAGATCAAAACGGAGCCATCTAAAGAACTCAAGGCGACAGGAACGAGCACTGTTACAGATCATGCGAGGTCAGTACAATAATAGAACGGCTGGTTTTGGTGCTACCTCGGCAGAGTCGGACTCGGCGGGCTCTGGTTTTTCTTCTGAGATGTCCTGAGGGGGTTCGGATTTGGCATCTTCTGCAGTCTACAAAGAGAAACAGACAACAGCATAATGAGGGTCGCTGTGTTTACAATACAGAAAACCCGAAGTATATAAAGGCTGCGGGTGAGGGTGTGCATGTTAAGGATGTGGCATTTTTGGAGGCTCATGCAGGCCACAAAGGAAAAAATGACTTGAGCAAACAGAAAACCCAAAGGAATGAGAAACCCACAACAATGGCTTGAAATAAATGATACTTTAGAAAAAGTTTAACAAAATCTCAATACTGTTAAACAGACCAGCACAATGATTAACAACCATAAGGAATTAATAAACAAACGTTCAGCAATAAATTATTTACAAGTCAACAAATCGCCTGCATTTACGTAAATAGGAAATGGTAGCATGCTCTAATAATTCACAGCAAACCAAAGCTCTACAAACTTACCCTCTAGAACACAAAACAAGCCACTGCAAGCCGCTCGAAACCGGCCATTTCAACAAGTCTGTACTAGAGTGTGCACTGCTTGGTTAGGAAAACCTATCCCTCCGGCATGCGTATGCAGAATTTCCTTAAGCCAACTACATATCTTACATTCTCCAAGGGTAAGAGAGGTCTGAGCATGGGTGTGTCGTTAATTTGTGGACAGTGTGTAGATGAAGCGGCCAGCCTTTTGTCCCATTCACCGTCTCCTGAGGACTCGGGGCATGTCTCCAAAAACAACCTCTTTAGCCTGTTGAGGTTCTTCTGCCTCTCAAGCAACTCAGAGATATCAGTCTCCTGACATATCAGGACGACATACAAGGATGACATGATCAGCTGAGGTATCAAACATTAGCGATTACGATCCTAATGTCAGGTTTAACTTTGTCTTGCACACAGTAGGAGATTAGAGGGTTAGGAATCTGAGCTACACTCAGTCATGAATCACAGTTTTAAAACTGTTCAACGACATGGAGGTTAGGCACCATGCAATGATTTTAGAGAACGACCCACACTAGGTCATCATGAGCTTCCTTTTCATGCCTTCCTATAGCACAGCACCCACACAGGCACTCCATGCAGACTGCTTTACAAACCTCGAACATGAAAATACTGTGTTTGAGATACACATTGTCTCCCTTTATCTGCCTTACGATACTATCCTAGGTGGAGAAACAGACCAGTTTATATATAAGTATATATATAAATATATAAGAAAAAAAGGCCACTCGAGTACAGAGTAGAACACATTGACGGGTGTGGCAGTCTGGGAAAATAGTCATAGAAATAAACCTTATTGCATAGCTGCTGTTATAGAATACGGACATCTCAATCCAGCGACCACAAGAATTTAACAGTGTTGTGGCACATTCACAACTACAGTATGAGCGGAATCGTCTTGTTGTAAACCTCGGCTGGTGAGACTCAAAACAACACACTGGTTAAGCACGTTTGTATGACTTTACCTGCTAACACCACACTGATGGTCTGATGGAAAAATGACACTGCAAACAAGATGTGCGGGTGTGCTTGATGTAACAGCAAGGCAAGATCAGTTAAGCCCTTTTCGACCAAAAGAAATCTTTGGTTCTGTTCAGGCTTCTTGAAAACCTTGGTGCTACTTAGAGAGCCCATGTTTGCACCAGATTTTTACTGGAAATGAAGATGCATTATCAATGCAGGGTGCTGTACAACACAGCCAAAGTAAAAAGTAGTAACAAGACGAGTTTCAGCTATTAAATTTGTCATAAAACGGGAAATGCGAGAAATGACCCTGCGTCTGATTCTCATTTCTAAATAATTGTGGAACTTCTTTTCCTAGAAATCATCCGGGTTAGTTTTGCGTTTAATCAAGTTAATTAAGTGTCTCTTGCACCTTTTCATGGAAAGAAGAATAAAATAAAAACTAATTTAAATGCATAAGACTTGAGGTTCCTTTATGTGGTTTACTACTACATAAAAGCTATTGTTTCAAATGTGTAATGCATTTGTTGTCGTTAGATTGCGTAGTGCAGATTACCAGTGAGTGCTGTGTATACAGTTGTTAGGTTTTATCCAAAAAGCAAGCATGGATTAACTATTGGTGATAAAACCTAGTAATTAACCTTTCTTGTTCAGACACCTGCTTATATTTTTGATGGAAATGGGCTGAACAGTTTAAAGTTAGGTGCACAAACCAGAACAGAACCGGTTCCGTGCTGGTCGAAAAGGGTTATTCGAGCTCATTTTGCATCATAGTGGAATCAATGAGAATAGTATTTCCAAGGACAGAGCAATACCTGGGTTATCAGTTCAGATTCATCCTCTGGCTCAGACTATAAGCCAAGGTCAACAAGATTAAGAAGAAAAAGCAAAGAAACAATGATTATCGGACATCATCCTAAAAACTGCAAAACTTTCTATTATTATTTTTCATTGATTGAACTTAAGTTAAAATGCATTCATAGGAAAAGTTTAATTCTTAATGACAGTTAATCAAACACAACCAAAGGTCCCAACAGAGCAACCCCCACAAACACACACCTCAGTCGCTGTTGAGTCGTCGGTCTGATCGCTGTCTGTCTGTCTCAGACACGACAGCAGACAGGACAGTTTCCAATGGAAAGCAGCAATTGGGGGGGGGGGAAGAAAGTCCATCACATTAGTCTGAATCTCAGTATGAATCATGCTACACAATACAAACGGAATGATGGAAACACAATGGTACGAAGAAGTATTGAGTAGCTCCCAAAATACTCAAAATAAACTTAATACTCAAAAAAAGAACTGTGTACGCAGATCAACCTTAATAAAACACGTAAGCTAGGCAGCCATTGTATAATTCTGTAAAGAGACATTCACCAGATCTAAATTTCCTAAAGTTGTAGCGGTATATATATATTGAAGTTAAATAAATTGAACACTGCATTACAGTCAGAATGGAACCACAATATTTGGCGGAAACCAAAACATTGATAGCTGGAACTTTATTTTGTGGTTGAGATACGTGATACATCACAGGGTAATCACGATTTAGCAAAACAAATTGAGACACCCCCCCCCCTCTATTGTAAGGCGTTTACAATATTTTGGTGTTCTTGTACATGTTTACTGTCATGGACTGCCTTTAGTGGACTGCATATATTACATATATCGTTTGATAGATCAAGACCACAGCGATAACAAAAATACAATATGAGTAACATAATACGCTCAGTTAGAGGGTGCCAGAATATTTGGTAGAAGAGGAGCTTTTCACTTCAGCAGTATGTTACAAACACAACAAAAAATGATCAGAATTGCTGGACAATATATAACTTACATCCACCGCTTTCGATAAAAGAGGACTGGCGTCTACGGTAAAATCAAATCCTCCCACAAAACATCCATACGTTGCACAAATGCATGCTGATCTGTGACCGGCCTTGTATACTTCACATAGGATCGCCTTTACATCCATTTAACACTAGCTAGCAACTATTAGGTTGAGGTCTTACCAGACAGTTGCTACAGTTTAAGGTATAGGCCTATATTTGTTATTGTAGCCGGTAGAGTGATATGACGTCTGAGTTATGAGTGATTTAAGTCTGTTGTACTGCGTGATAAATATTCGTCACTTCGGCTGCAGAAATGTTATCAAGCTGCGCGTCATTTGGTTTAATGAAAAACCAAACGTTTCTTGTTGCTCTTTTCCTGTGAGACTCACATGCACCATGTTGCTGCACATCATGTTCCACGCCAAGACAGACAGAACAACTGCTTTTACATGAAATGCAAAAAGCTCTCTGCTTCAACAAGAGTATGTTGCGGATCATTCGCTACTAAAACCGTGTGTCGAGGTGGCGTCTGGGTGCATCAAATACTGCGTTTATAGCTGTTCTCTGAACTATTGGACAAAGGTCAAGGGTAAGCCTATCCATGGACATGTCTGTGTTTTTATTTTTTTTAATTAGGTAGGGTTAAATAAAAATTTGGGACAGAATGCTCAGTTTGCGTGTTGCAGGACAAAAGTTAAAATCAGGCCATATTTTTTCCTTGGGAAAGATGTTCTGGATTGGTTTCCTTCTATGAGCAGCGTATGTATGCGGAGTTGTTTTAAATTTGGTACTTTAGACCATAGACACGGGTCTTTTTCTTTGGAAGCTGGATACAAGTTATATGTTGCCCCACAGACAACTCTTCCTCTAGTTATTGTAACACTTGGCATACTATACTATTCATATTAAATGTTATGGCTGTGATCCTAATCCATGTTAATGGATCAGTTGTCATACCAGAAGTTACCAAGATGAAAAGCCATTAAAAGGTGAAAAGATCCCTTCCCACCCTTGTTGATATGGAAAACAGTGTGAATATGAAGAGATTTCAGAGCATGCGGCTATTTTCAGCCCTTGATACTGAGGATGTAACTTGATGTTTATCCCAGTCTCATGCATGCAGGTCTGGTAAATGAAAAATTATATGAGGTATGATGAGGAGGACAGATGACCCAAAGATCGGACCAATGAGAAGACATGATGCCACACGATGCCAGCCTGAACGGCCATACGCATACAGACCTCGTCATCTGAACTGTCCTGAAAGCTGTTGGCAAATGAGGTGGTGAGCGACGACGTCTTGGGCTCCAGATAACAGAGGCACAGTGCAAGCGGGAAGGACAGCGTAAGTGCGTATGGTACGGAGAAAGAGGTAGACAGCAGAAAGAAGAAGATGAAGAGGAAGCAGGGCACAAGAGATGGTGACTTGATGGGCAGGAAGTGTTGGATGCTCTCAGGCAAGAAGTTCAGCTCAGACAGGTCAGGGAAGCTCAGGTAGCCGTCTTCGTCCAGGAGAGAAGACAGGTCTGGGAGGTGTAGGGAGAAGGAGAAAAGCGTTCCCCCTTTGGGGCGGTTCTGTTCTGAAATCGGCTTGCCCTTTGCCGGGCTTGCTGAGGCTGCGTGCTCAGAGCTGCTCCTTCGGCGTTTCCTCCTCCGCACTTTAGCGGAAGACAGTGGGGAGGCAAGGGGGCTGTGTTCGGACGCCAGAGGAGGGCACTAACAATGTCGGTGTGAGGGGGGTGGGGTGTTGGGGAGGAGTGGAGGGTGGATGAGGCCAAAGGGCCAATGGAACAGTGGTAAATGGTAGCGTATGAACAAGTGAATCAAACATGAATGAACATGAGCGTAGAATGAAAGAAAGGGTAAAGAAAGAAAGTGCTGATTAGTCAAAGGATCAAATTTTGTACAATACAAATACCACAGGTATCAAGACATGCCAATGTTTAAAATACCCGAGCAATACATTTAAAAAACTGCTTTAGAGACCAAAGAAAAACTACACGTTCATTCACAGAGCTCAATCCTCAATCCTTAAAAAGCAGCTCAATCAATTTTCATAAAACATATGACTTTAAAAACCTTGTTTCGATGAGTTGTGACCTTACATAAAAGAAGCAGCCCCGCCCCCCCCACCCCCAAAAGCCTATTTGTTAGGAAGTAGGCGTCAAAGCACATTATTCAGTGACCCTGAAGCACAGGGGGTTACTGGCCTTGATCGAGGACCCAACAGTGTCAGCTTGGTTGTGCTGGCGCTTAAACCCCCCAACCTTCTGACCAGTAACCCAGAGCACTAACCGCTGACCTCATCAGCAACAGTGATGTTGTGTCCCAACTGGGGATTTGCCTTCATGTGATGCAAGTCTAGGATCATGCTCAGTTCATCCTCATGATAGGGCTTTTTTATTTCTAATCTGGCCTCTCAGACAGGAACATAATCATCTACCAACACTGGGCAGGTATCGCAAAGAAATTAATTAATTAATTAATTAACTACGGGCCCTGTAATTGTTTCATTTTACAGCTCAGTGTCAGTTACTCATTTAGGCAATAATTAAAAATCAGGAGACAATAGTGAGAATTTCTGTTGCATTCTTATTGCAGCAGTGATTTATTGATCTATAGGTATCAATTTATAGGAATTACTTCACACACCCCACACTGTCGTTATTTACATACTCCCAACCAGTTAACTCCAAGCTATTTAACAAACGCTACCCAGTCAGTCTGAAAGTGTGGTTACCTTGGCAACAGGACTGGGGGGTGCAGGCTCGGATGTCTCAGCAGCAGGAGCGTGTTCGTCTTCGACTGCGTTTTCTTCCTCCGCCTTTTTCTCTGGCGTTACCGTGGTGATGAGGGTCCCGGTGGCAAAGGCTGGTTTCGAGTCCTTCATCAAGTTGTCACTGTTGGCCATGGCTGGGGTTGGAGACACTTTATGGGAAAACAATTAGGCGGCGAGTGTGTCAAATGTACAGATTTCTGTAGCAGTATTTTTTTCCCTCCATACACCCTTGATAACAAGATTCTAAACACCATAATATTATCAGTAATTATTCTGATAACGTTGTCGTCAGACAAGATGATCTAAAGCTCATTGACACTGTAACAACAAGCTGATATGAAGTGAACTAAAGTGTAATTATTACTAAGAGTATAACTGTAGTATGTATGCAAAAATATTCCCTTAGTAAACCTTTAAAGCAGAGATGATACCTATGCCAAACCAACATTTATGGGAGCTATGGTATGTTACTCCGATTCATTCCCAGGTATCAGAGTTCACCTCCTGGATTAATCTAGAAATAACACATTACCTATATCTAGACTGCGAGTGGTGGTGAGGCGTTTGCTGGAGGAGCGCTGAAACTGTGGCGCAGGCCGAGAGATCTGCGAGCTGGCACGACGGGTTTGTGTCTGTGTTCTCCCACTGTAGCGGAACTTAGAGCCCAGTGTCAGGAACTTCTTGGCAGGAGCTTCAGGAGCCACCAACCTATAAAAGACGCAGCGATGCTGATCGGTAATCAACAATGTATCAAGCAGACAAGTGTGAGGAGCTACAGAGGTTTTGTCCATGGATCAAATTGACTTCGCCTTATTATTAGTGTTAGTAACAGCACTGGGTTTCCTTCAAGTCGTGTTTTTTGCTTTTACCTGAAAAACGTGTGATGTTCGACGCACACTTTCCACAACCTCTTGGCTGCTTTGTGATTTGGAAGTTTAAAACCGATGGTGCTCTCGAACTGCTCAAGCTAAAAAAAAAAAAACAAACAAGCAAATCGTCTCTTGATTACAGGAAAACTCCTCACACCACATGCAGTGCCGGTTAGATAAACCTAATCCTAATCTCCATTCAGAATCTATGAAAGCTTCATTATTTCCACTCCATATCAAATACCCCAGTCAGAAACCTTATAATTTCACATGCCAAGCGTTTCACCTCTCCAGGTCGTATCTTGATATAGAAGTTGTTCCGCTTGTAGGAGATCTTGAGGATTTTAGGCCAGGCAAATCGATTGATGCGCAGTCGGTCTCTGTAGATGAGAAGGCCGCTGCCGCATACACCTAACATAATCTCCACTCCTTCTGAATCCTGAATTGAGGAGAGAAAAAAAAAAAAAAAATTACCATGAAGAAGGCGTAGAAGGAAAAAGAATTAACCGACTTGAACAGCTATGACTAACCGGAACAGAAAGCAAGCATGGGACTTGTATGAATGAACATAAATCACTAAATGACCTACACCGTCCTACACAGGAGGGAGAGGGAGAGATATAGAGAAGCACAGAAAGTGACTGATGAGATGCGTCAACACATGTTTCACCAATGATGGGGGTAGCAATCTGCTCAAAGGTTAACCAGTCGCAAGAATAAAAGAGGAATGTGATGAATGTACATTAATGGCATAGATTCATTAATCTTTAAACAGAACAAATAATCATGAGACAGATGCTGCCAAAAACAATTTGATTTAAAGCCCTTATTAACAACCGTGAACTACACGCATGATGTTCTCGCCACTTTCTGTACTGTTATGTAGAGATACTGACTGGATGCTACGGTGCAGAGAACAGGAAGCTGAGGGAAAAATCCCGCACAGCACTGCAATGCAGCGTGTGGTGAATAAGTTTGCTTTCTGTTCAAGCCCGTGCTCATACAGACAACATACGGGCATGGTGTACACATGTATACATCTACTCACATACAATATACAATACACTGAACCAAAAGGCATGCACATAGAAGACGCTCATAACGTCAATCACGTCACAACGAGGAGGCATCGGAATAAAATAAAAACTATAACTACACATGGACACACGGACATATGTGGATGTACACAGATGAGACACGACATCAGCACATCTTACCTCATCCTTAGCCAGAGCTAAGAGCCTCCCTACCAACTACGTCATTGATGAGCAGAGAGAGAGGGAGAGAGGGAGAGAGGGAGAGAGGGGGAG
>JAOVVF010000022.1:5293369-5308175 GCA_028565595.1 Duopalatinus emarginatus
CACATGCTGAACAGAGGACAGAATATGATTGAGCATATGTGGGTACTGTTCTGTGGAATCTCAGAAATCCCATGTGATCACGGTATGCTATTATCCATCAACACCAAGTGTAAGAGAAATTACTCGTGTGAAAAGCTTACCAGGTAAATATTAAAAGATAGCTGGAGCAGAATTCTCCTGAATCTTACCGGGTGATATCTTCAGACAGCTGAGATGGGTCAGGTGGATAAAACTTCACATTAAACCCAAAGTTCCAGGGACCAGCTAATACACACAGACACAGACACACACAACACGTTCCTATTAGCATCACCTTTACAAATGTTTTAACTCGAACCTTAAAACAAGCAAAATACAAGACAGGTACAGGACATACTTCTAATTTGTTTCTTCAGTTCTTTAGCAGGGTCCATCCAGTTCTGGAATAGAACATCAAACAGGAAGTAAGGTAATTGTAAGTGTAATACTCAAAGACATCAAGGTATAGATGGATGGACGGATGGATAAAAAGATAGATATTTATGAAATCTGAAGGAAAAATTATATTGTTACAGCAGCAGGAAAGCAGAACTTATCACAAACATATATTGCACTACTTGAAATGGAAAATAAAGAAAATGAGGAAAGAACTTATTTGTGTATAATATCCTACACACAAGTATGAAGTAAACCACAATAATAAAAAGCTACAAATAAGGGAAAATGATTTAAGGCATAAAGCCAATCAGCATTTGGTACCTTCTGATGATCTGCATCACGGTAGGTGAGACCAAAGTAGTCCTTCTCCATAAGGTTGAGGTGGTCACATACTTTATCAAACAGCACCTGACCTTTGGCTTTCTTCTGTTGATGACAAGGCAGAACCGAGAAGGTTATTTTTTTTTTTAAAACATGCCAGCGTCACATGTGATGATTCACTCTGCAAGTCAGTTTGTTACGGCACAATAAGGTGAAGCCATAATCAGTGTGGTTTGGTGGTTTACTGAGTAAACAAAGCCTCAGGAACATAGACAAACTGATTAAGAAGTTGTTACTGACAGTCAAACGTGTTACTAGTGTATAAATCATTGCACGCGTTTGTAGGAAAACTGACACTCCGAGGGATAAATTGATAAAGCAAGAAACTTAATCTGACAGTCTTATCTAAAGGCAATACCACATCCTGTTAAAACAATCCGCTCTGCTGCCAAGCTGTCTGCGAATTAAAATTAAAATGAGCCGTCCTCCACTAAAAGCACACAAGACTCGGCAACTGAGCGAGCACCCTATTCTAGTCGTAGAATGAGAGTAATAAGCAGTGCTATGATGGTTTACACATGCTTTAGATTACACAGCATGTAATTTTGCAAGCTGTAATTTCGGAAAGCAGTGGGTGAAAGGCGATGGGGTCCAGGAAAGGAAAACCCAAGACTTGGCAGGTCTGGCAGATTACTGCCTGTATATACTCACTCTGCCAGACCTCTAACATCACACACTATCCTCAATAGACCTTTTCTTACTTTACAATCTCACTGAATTTTTTTTAAAACTCCAATTACATTTTTTCTCCAAAGCACCTTTGGAGAACTGTAATAATACCATAGTGGCTGTTGGTGGCTCCATAATGGTATGGGGTTTGTTTAGCCTGCATTCCATGGGAGCCCTGGTACATCTGCAAACATCTCTGACAGGTGAACTCGTGTGTGCCTCCTTTCTGACGAGTTACACATTCTCATTGGCCTTCAAAAAAAACAATGCGGCACCAGGCACGTCTAGAGACGTCAAGTTACAGTTAGACGAACACTTATCCGAGTTTGCGGTTTTGCCATTCCCAGCTTAGTTACCAGATCTCAACCTTAACGAACACATCTGGGATGCCATGCAACGCGCTGTGGAACACAGAAATCCTACACCTCGGAATACTGGTGTTCCGGGTTTTCTTGCATTTCAGTGTAAATACATTGGCTAGAACATTAAAAGAATACTTTCAATGCATATATTTCAATAAAACCTTGTTACTGCTACTGTTGCAGGTACTTCATCGGTTAATATCTAAGCACAGCAAATCCCTTCCTACAAACCCCTGACTCTCAAAGCTTTACAAATACACAGTAATCTCCGTGTCTGGCATAAACAGGTTACACTGCATCCGAAACGTTTTGAAGAACAGAAATAGCTAAACATCTTGAATATGTTTGGGTTGAAGACAAGGACACGAGGTTCACGGTGCTGTAGAGGATAAGTGGGTTTTCCTGCTTCAACACACTTGCTTCCACATACTGAATAAATTCCCAAATACAAGGTGTCTCAAAAGTAAGGAAACACCTACATAAAATGAAAACTGTCCGGCATACGGTGATCAATTTTAAACACAAGCTATGGCTCCAACAACTTCTGCATAGCAGCCATGTTCCATGTCCTGTGCAATACGTCTTTGGCACAGGTGCCTTTAGTTTGCTATGTAACTCACGTGGGTGTAGGTAAAGAGGAGGCACCGGGGCACTAGTACGGTGGCTAAAGAGGGTGTGAGAAGAGACAGCACGGTTTCTTGACTGCATTGATTCGCCATGCTTTGTGTTGCTTTTGCACTTTGTCTATTTTATAGACCATTTAAATGTTTGTAAACATTCCAACGGTTCTTGGTGGGTGGGGCTTAGCTGGAGGCAAAAGAAGGCTCTGGAGGCAATGTATTGACAAGCTTCTGCTACAAAATATGAGGATATAACATTAAATAGAAGCTTGTCTGTAAGATTTAGGCCAAGGGATAGCTTAGGTTACTGGCCAACTTAAACCTGTTAAGTGGATAGTTTTGTAAACAGTTCATAAGATAAGTCTGTGGTACAGTCCTGGTTATACACAAAGTTTTGCCCTGGTTTAGTCCTAGCATTATTTTTATTCGCCCTAATTTAGACCTGTTTTATGTAATAATGAATTTAGAAATTTGAGACTTTAGAGCCTTGTCTTATCCATTACAATTATACAATTTCCTCCATTATGTTTACGAAGCTAACATTAACACTAGCTAATGCGCTAATACAATTTTCTGTATTTCAGACACATCATTGGTCCGTAACAATATAAAATAGAATTAGTGCAAATAATTATACAGTCTGTTGTTCCAGTTCTGTCTCAGAGCAGATGTGTACCTATTAGATCTCCAGGGGCTAAATGACAGAATTTCTTCAGTTGCTGCATGAAATTGTACATAAGTTTGGGTAACAGCCCTTCAAATAATAAAATGTTAGCAGTACAGAATCCGACATTCCCTTTAATAACTTCTAATTTGAACATAACAACCAATACAACCCTACAGGGAAACTTGTCATGTAACGATTTCTTTTCTGATATGAAATGTGCGCTGCAGTCTCTGTCCAATCCTTCCGTCTCATTGCATGCAATCACAGCTGTCTTCTTCGTTTTTTTTTTTTTAATGGACTGTCAGCCGGTACCTGGTAAATCAATAGTATTGAACCATTAACCCTGTTCTTCCTGTTTCGACACTCAACAAGAAGACATTTTTAAGTTGAACTGTTATGCGGCGGTGACAGCTAGGCTAGTTCTGCCTTCCTCTGTTTTGCCTCCAGCTAGTGTGGTGACGTAGGCAGTTAAGGGGTCTGTATGCTCTGTTCCTTGGCATGCCATCGCCTACAAAATACTCAGGATATAAACTACAATTTACGTACACCTGTATCTGAATTCTGATTCTGAACCGCCCTGAATCACCTCTTTGTGACTTTTGGTTTGTTAGAGGTCACCACAGAGTCAAAAATTGGATCATTGTCTGCCTAACAGTTTTCATATTATATATAGGTTTATACTTCAGAGACCCCCTACACAAATGCTACTTTACAAGAAACTTAAACTATAACCCCACCCACCTCCACCGTGCAGGTGTAGTCAGAGCCATCCAACAGGGTGATCCTGCACTGCATTGTGTAGCGCTGTGTTTAACCGGTGTGGTCCAGGAAAGCTTGATGCTTAAAGACTTCTGGGATGTGTAATCCTCCTGAGTATGCTGCGGAAAACAAAATGGTGGACAAATTATAGCTTATACAGACTTTTTCAGGACGAGTGTAGATACTTTAAGATCTTTAAACATACTAAAGAATCCAAATTATGATGCGTTTACAAAAAAATTGTTTCTTTGCAGAATCGCGATTCCTTGTCTAAAGTCTGTTAACTTTTGTATTCATATATTTTAGATTATTTGTTCATTGATAGATTTTTTTATTTAAGAAAAAGCCAGCTAGGCTAACCTAATACTGGTAATTTTAGTTACAGAATTTTAAGCACAATCGTTTTTTTTGTGTAAATATAAAATAGTTAAAGCAGAAAGATTTGACACAGTAAGTATTGTTTTAAATAAATGTTATATTTGTTTACATTGTCAATTTATCTTTTCATCTTGTCACATAATCACATAATTTAAACAAAATTTATAGACCATTTGAACAGATAAATCATTCCTAAATCGAAAATCAATTCTGAATCGAATCACTGCCCCAAAAGTCAGAATAAAATCGAATCGCCAGGCACTGAAATTCGCACACCTACCAGCAACTTCCACCAAAAATGGAAATCATATTTGTACATTAATAAGCTGTACTCATGCCATACAACTGCTGTGAAGCTTTGGGGAAGAACACTTTGTATCGGCTGTAATGAAAGTGTTTTTTATGGGAATAAATGGCGCTGTTGAAAAGCTCGACAGTTTAACTCAAATACAGATTTATTACTGCCTTAAGTGCTATTCTAGAGCTGTAGTCTATCTTCCCTCGAATGCCTTTTATATTCCTATGCCAGAAGGCACATCACCACTAATCCCGTTTAACCTCAATCTTTTCGGCAACAGAAGAGCTGAAAAGCTGGGGCTCTTGAAATATTTGCCAAGTCCTTTAGTGTGGGTAAGGAACATGGATTTAGTGATGGATATTGTGTGAAATGCCTCTTTAAAACCTCACAAACTGCTGCTGGCTTTAAAGCCTTTTGCATTACGTCGCTTCTCTATATAAGCAGCCGGAACTAAACACACAACACTATCTCTGAGGAAAAGTCTAGATCAAAGGTCAGCAACTTAAATGTTAGGAGCCATTTTGTCCTTTCAATAAACTTCAAATCATCTCAGGAGCAACAACATTTCAGGTCCATTTTATTGAGGTACACCTAATGTTTTACCATCTTGGCTGTAAATAAGCTCCAGTAAGTGCTAATGTCCTAATACAGGCAAAAATATGTAATCTAAACAAAAATGCTGACTTGCGTTGCTCCACTTTAAGTTTAAGCTTTTCTCACATCACTGGCAGGATACTTTTCCACAAAAGTAGAATAGCTTCTTGTAAATGATTTCTCATTGATCGTCAAGTCAGCTTGGAATTTTCCCCGTTCCACCTTAAATGGTGCAGCAGTTACATTGTGGAGCCTCAGGCACCACTTGAGGGAGAAAGGGAAGTTGAACAAGAAGCTGGTAAATGAGAAAATGACTTCAGCATTGTGACCTTTAGTGTTAGACAGTGTCTTGTAAATAAATGTATCAGGAAACCAGCTGGAATGTTTATACACGCAAGTAACTCTAAATTGTCTCTAAATGTTCGTCTTAAATCAAAATTGAAAATTTGCCCTTTCTTTAGCTATTAGCTAGGCGAGACTGTTTGCCTGTCTATGTGCCAGTCTTAAAACTGTTTTTAAATGAATTCCAGTGTTTAACATTATTTATTGTTACAACTGTGCGTTATTTTACTAAGCTTTATTCTACCGCAAACAAGGATTATTTTTTATTTGAACTCAAAAATCGAATTCTGCTGTGGAGCCGCAAGAGGGCAATAAAAGAGCCCAGAGCCACATGTTGCCAACCCCTAGTCTAGATATTTGGATGTTCTTTATGTTCACACTATGAGTGTTAAGAGCCTTGCTCAAGGACCCAGCTGGGGTAGCACTAGGTTTTCAAACAATCTTCAGTCTGAACCTGAACTGCTGAGCCTCAGTAAAAACTGCTCAGGTCAAGCAAAAATCTCTTGTACTTATTGTCTTGATCACTCTTCAGGTTGTCTATTGTTTAGGAAAGTTTTTAGACTTTGGTAAGTTTTATAATTGATACTACATGGCTCATTTCTAGTAGTATTCTGGCTTCAGGTTCTTGATTCCTGGTCTATCTGCACTATAGCTTAAAATACTCCCAAGTAATTGACCAAGCACTTTTCTACGTCCCTCTGCCAAATACTGTAAATGTAAATTTGTCCTTATTCCAGGATCCTGAGTATCTAAATGATAATGGTTATTGCTCCTGTTCCTTATCGAAAGTAAATTAGTAGATAACCGGAATGTGAGCATTTGTGCGAATGTGTGTGTGTGTGTGTTTGTGTATAGCAGGCTTACCTAGAGTTGTGTCTGTGAGGCCTGTCTCCACCTATTGCTTCTGGAATACTCAATAGATGATGACTGTGATGTGCTCGGAGCTGTGGGTTACGAATGAGATTCTGCCTGGCCACTAAATTCCAGTCTGCATCAGCAGTCATGGCAATTCACACTATAAGAAAGAGAATAATAATAATAATAATATTAATAATAATAAGAATAATCTATTAACATGCTAATCACTGCATATGAGAAAGAGACATTTTAAAGGCATATTTCTTTAAAAAAAAATTTATTTATAAACACAAAAAAACAGCCAGGCAGCATGTGGGCAATCTTTTTTTTGCAGCCCACTTATGGGGGTAACCTTATTTCTAATTGAAATACATGCAAAGGAGATACATTTCAGACTGTGTGATATATAAAGTAAAAGCCCAAAATTATCTGAACTCCAAATGTCCGACCATTTAACTGAATCAAATTAAGCGTCCAGAAAAATGATAAATTCAATAATATAATGTAACAGACAGGGTGATATTTAGAGTCTGTAAAATGATCCTTTTTTATGACACTTTTCTCAAATCTGACCGAGATTCTGTATGATTTTTTGTGATGATCAGCCTGAATTTTAAATCACATGTGGGTAAATGTTGGTGTAAAACAAGGCAGCCACCCTCCAGTCCTCTTAGTCATCCAATTAACCAGTCTTGAATCAGGTCAATCCTCAATTAGTTCGGATAACTGGAGTTTTACTATGCTAGTGTTTCCCTACAGGAAGGATTTTCCAGGCTGCCTCATTTTGATCAACCTCAAAATACTTCACGATTAGGTGCCTTTTGGAGATACGAGCTTCTTAAAGCATTTTACATGTGTAGTTAGTTTACTCTGGGTAAAAAAAGGGTAAAGATTGTTCAGCTAAAGTGCTAAATGGGTCAGATCAAGGTCAGATCACATTCTTACTACGCCAGAGTTCATTTGGGACTGGACCAAAACAACCCTCTCTTAAGGGTCTCAGCACAGCTGTTATGGTCTGCATCAGTGTGATTGCTGTATTCAGTTCCGCATCCAAGTACGATTATTGTATTCACACCTGGCCAAACAAACCACACCTACGAACCGAGTGGGTTTTAACCTGCCTAAAAAGTGCAGGTGTGTATTATCAAATCAACTTTCCTACCTTAAGCACAGATGTGCTTTTGTCTGAGTTTTAGTTGGCATCACTCAAGGCACGATGCAGATCTGACGTGCAAACAAAACCAGACTAACAAATAAAGCCTTTTTACACTTCAAATCTCAGGCAGAATGAAAACCGCACTCTAAACGCTGGCAAATGTTTATACAGGCTGAGGTTCAAATAAACTGAAGCTATTCATACTGGAACAGGCATCTCGCTAACCAAACACTTTAACAAACACATCCTTTTAAACTGAGCAACACTAACAGCAGTTACACACACACACACACTGGAGAGAGCAAAGACAGACTGCAGACTGGATAATTCCCATTTCTCTCGGTCTTTCTCATACGTACAGGGCTCTATTTTTAGCAGTGATTACACACAGGTCTGTGTGTTTAAGGCACCTCATTGGCACATGTGTTGTCAGGACAGGATCTCAGAGCCCCCACAAACGTCAGAGCTCAGGAATTCCAGGATGGTAGTGGGAATGTCAACACCAGGCCAAGGTATGCAAGACGGAAATGTCACTACTGGGTTAAAGGGCATTTCAGAAGCGTCAAAATGAACTCGGGAATAAAGCCATCCATTTCTCTTCCTATCAGGACACAGACAGCTGGGGGTAATTCAACACGAGCATTTAAGGCATATTTAAATGTTGTTATTAAAGAAACAGAACACGTGAGGAAGTGTGTGAGCATTAAATAATAGCACGGCTGTGATGAGGCAGACATGTGAGTGCCGTTCTACATTAAAGCCGTGCTTTTATTTTATAACACAACCTCAAGCGTTCTACTGCCTTTGTACAACTGTTTAGAAAATAAAGAAAGGAATAAATCGTGCCATATGCATTGCGTTTAATGTGCTTTAATGTTAGCATTAACCATCATTAGGATGGGATTAAATGTTTGGATGGATCACAGAAGTTTGTGAATGCTATGTAAGATAATTTAAGTAGAATGTATTTTACAAAATTACATAAATATCAAATGTATAATTTATTTTTTAATATTAGTGTTGAAATTGGGGTGTTGAGAAAAAAACCCAATTCTGAATCGATTCAAAATGCCCATCGGTATTAGGTTAGAATAGAACAGAATAGAATAGAATGCATTAATTGTCACTATACACATGTACAATGAGATTAAAAGCCACTTCTTCATAGTGCAAACATGTACTAAAGAATAAATAAAACAGTGCATAGATAGGGTTCTGTGTACACTATATGCTATAGTGTATTGTACAGCTATATACAGTTGTATTGCACTCTTAAAAGTGCGACAAAAAAGACTGTTGGGCAGTGATAGTCATAGTATATATATATATATATATTGCACAGTAGTGGGATTCAATCGACTAAAATGCAATATTGCATGTTAGGTAGGTAATATGTTTACTTCATCATCATCATTATAATAATAATAATAATAATTACTTAATAAGTTAGCTTAGCTGCCTGGCTTTTTCTTCAGTCTACCACAGTGCATTAACCTTTAACTGAAAAAATACAGGCTTTAAAGTCATGGTGCATTACTGCGTTTATATTTTGTATAATTTTGTCTAAATGAAGTCCATGCTTGCGGATTCCATTCAGACAAAGAGAGCTGGCTGTCCTAGCTTGCTGTACGATGGCCTAGACAGCCCTTTTCTACGGTGGCCAAGTGAACACAATGTGATATGGAGTACGCTCAGGAGCAAGAGCGACAAAAAATACAACTTAAATTTTTGGGGGCATTCTGAATTGATTCAGAATCACCAGGATTAAGAATTGTGATTTTTTAAAGAATCGATTTTCAGCACCCCTAATAAATGTATAATCTAGTTCTTATATTTTTGTAGAGCTGGTTTAGGACGGTGTCTATTGTTTAAAGGGCTACACACCGAACAATTTTTGAATATCATTTTAAAATGAAAATATATCAGCAGACGATGTAATACTAGCTGACAAATAATGAGAAAAAAAAAACTGCGCCTGTGCTTTTATAAACCTTTTTCACCTCTTTCTGCTCAGTGTGTGTTCTTTTGGCAGCATTCAACACAGCCTCTGTTTATCTGCCTTGTATACACACAAATCTAAACAAATGTTTTTACAGATCCCACATTTTTTGTTGAAAAGTTTATACACAAAATTTACCCAGATTTGTGTGTAAGTGCTCTTTACAAGCAAATGAGTGCCAGAGAATCAGACTGTCAGGAATAAACACCCCTCCCTCACTCTGTTGCTTTTCTTTCTAATTCAATCTTGGATGATTTCCACCCACCAGTTCAGTCTCCCCTATCACGTGACAACACCTATGACCTGGGATGGGCAAACCCGATCACATGCCTTCCTTCAAGATCTCACAAACATGTCTGATTGTTGCCATGCTTGACACAGACAGCAATCAGACCTCTCACCAGAGACCCGTTTTGCTCTCTTGGATCTGAATCATGGTTGACTGTGGAATCCTCGGGATTCGAACCCGATCTCCAGAGAATAGCGTGAATGCTATGCACTCTGCAGCCCGGCGAGGCTGTTTCGAGCACTGTATCTCAAGTGACATGTAAAACACTGAGGGCCCTCCCGGTTCATCTGGTTTTGGTGTATTAAAGCATCAGTAATGCAGTCATCCAAGTGGAAAAGTGCAGGAGGCGCACAAGCCCATCCTAAATAGGTCAGAGTGAATCACGGGGCAGAAAAATAGGGCAGTTTACTCTTTCGGTTTATTACTGAACGTTTCAGAGAGGAGGAGGAGGAGAAGAGAGAGGGAGAGACAGAACACGTGCAAAGGACGCAAAGGTCACTATTTACAGCCTGATTAATGTCTATGGACATCAGGATACAAAACTACTCGAGCGTACTGGATTAACAAACCTGATCTTTTCTTTTACTTCCTGGTTTTCTGCAGTATCCATTTACAGCTAGTTACCAGCGAAACCATGTTGTTATAGTAACCCACGGTACTGCACTGATTTCCATCCATCCTTAATGAATCCCATTAAAAAAAAAAAAAAGCTGACCATGCTTATGTAACGCTCACTGGAGACTATATTCCTACAGACAAAAGAGCAACTGGTAAACTAACAGACGGCGGACAACCTCCACTAAACAAAAGCAAACAATCTTTTCGTCCATTAGCTCACAGAAGAGTGATGATGGCGCCTGGCAGAAGGCTGTTGGCTGCTGAATCAGCGCTAATTGGCATTGGTCCCTGGGGCCAAATCGACACTGGAACATCTGTCAGGGCTACTGTGGCAATTTCATGCCAGTTTGTTATGGAAGCCACTCTGCTAAAATAAGACCAGTGCGGATAGTAATGTAGAAAGAGTGCGAAAAGGAGGGAGTGAGAGAAGGGAGGGAGGGAGGCCAGGAAGTATTTGCAGGCTTGCACGTTTTCAGGCACTTTTCAGGAAAGCGTGTGCGCACGTGCGTGCGTCTTCTAAAATTAATGATGTGTCACAAGTGAATTACAGACTTTTGTGGCTCGTGGAGATTCTTCTACAGTTGTGCAGCTCCACTAGTCCTAAAACGCTCAGCCAAACAAACGTGACAATTTAAACACTAATCGTACAAAATCAAATCTAAATATCAGATTGTTTTTTTTACATTTTCCATTTACATAATTTAGGCGTCATTTCAGTTACTTTCAGTTTTATTACTGAAAACAAAACACTTTCAGTTCTTGTGTACATTCATTTGTGTATCTAGAGAGCCTACCAACCCACAAACTAAATAAGACAATGAAATAGGACAACCCGGTCTGTATTTGATGTGCCCAAATAGGGAAACATGGGATTCAATAAACCACTCAGATTTGGTTTCCCTTCTTACATCTTTAAGGAACTGCTCTACTTTGGTTGTAAAGCCCAGCACAAACTATGCTCACTATGCCTCCAAGAGTTAAGCAAGGGTGCAGCGCTGTTGTGAACTGTAGAGATCAACACACATTGCTACATTGGGCCCTAGCCTGAGAGGACAGAAAAGCTTATTTTTGATGGCAACGTCCCATGAACAGTCAAGTGTGCTTTGGGTTAGCAAAGTGCGGGATATTGCAAGCATGAGTGTGAACAAATTATTTTTCCTCCATGTGAGTAATTCAGTTCATGCTGATTCACACTCCTAGCAATGATTACATCTTACAACTTTGATATTTGACACAACAGATTAAACTTTTTGTACTCCATATAAATCAGAAACCCATGACTAGAAAAAGCAACTGAGAAATGTGATCATTATGTATAGTAAAGGTGGATGTGTTGACGTATGTCCCAGCGGCCCAAGCAGTGTTTATGTTATATGCGGGTAAGCAGTGATTCATTATCATTTAAATTAACAGCATGGAAACTGAGCATATGGAAAGAGCTGTTTTAGACCAGGTAAAGAGACACCATGTGATATTTTAACCAACAAATGTCACAGACCTTTCATTAACAGCACAGGTAACTGGATTAACTTGTGGGCAATCAGTCTGAAAAGTTTCTGTATTAATTCCGATTTTCACTTTTTTTAGGCTTAAAGGTAAACTTAACACTTTAGATGGACACCAAAAGCAATTATCTAAAATTAGGTTTAGGTTCCAGCAATAAGGAAAACAGTTATTACTATTTACCTAAATTAAAGTTTTATAGTGTTTACCAAGTGTGTTCACATTAAAATAAAATAAAAAAAAATCACTTTACCGCACTTTACATTATGCAGTAATGCTTTAGAACATGTTCATATAAATGGTTCAGATAAAACTCAATTATAAAACATACCATCATTTTATAACCAAATAACATTATAAATTCTGCTCTGCATCGAATCACTCATTAATTGAATGACAATTACCCATGTATATGTGTGGACTCTGAGTCTCAGATGTAAATGACAAGAGTCAATCTTTGTACAGATTCATTCAAACTCATAAAGCGTGGAACAGCAGAGAGACAAAGACGCTCGTTTATTCCCTGGCTTCTCATTCAACACGAACCCTTATTCTTCTGAATAGCAGCCATGTATAAGAGGTCAAAAGGTCGTCCGGCTGTTGCAGTAAAATGTCACCCAGCTACACAAGAATGGCAACTACTTGTGTTGCCCAAAGGCAGGCACAGAAAGACATACAACACAATGTGTGTGCAAGCATATACACAGAACTCTTGGGCTGGATATATACAAGACTTTATCAATCGACAAACATATACACTGGCAACCTGGAGTATGAATATCTAATACTTTACACTAGAAATACTGTAACTGTAACACTGAAATGCCTCTGATGACCATCTACTACCAATCTCATAAAATCATTCACCCTGTATCCCAGGTAGTTCACACAGTCCATCAGGGAATCACTCTGACCCTATGATAAACCAACTGCTCCACACTGGATTATTTTCCTACAGATGTGTTCATAACCATCACTATCCCCCCTATGTCAATGTGAAATACACAGATAACAGCCATAACATTAAAAGTGCCTGTCTTAACAGCTAACAAAACAGTTCTGGTCTATCAAGGCAAAGACTCTGCAAGACCCCTGAAAGTGTTCAGTGGTATCTGGAACCAAGAGGTTCCCAGACACCAGATCCTGGTGAAGATCCCCAGATCCAGATGAGCCTTGGTGGCCTGTGATTGTTTTTATGGTTGAACAATTTTCCTTCCTGTTAAGTAGGTACTAACGACTGCAATCCAGGATCCCACAAGACCTGCTGTTTTGGAGATGTCCTGACCCAGTTGCCTAGCCATCACGATTTGGTCGCTCAGATCCTTACACTCACTTATTTTTCCTGCTTCCAACACATCAACATCGAGAACTGACTGTTCCCATGCTGCCTCAAGAAAAAAAACCTTGACAGGTGCCAGTGTGATGAGATAATCAAGTTAATCACTTTTAAGTGGTTTTAGTGTTATGTGTAATAGGCGTTTATATGCTATTTATTTTAGAATATTTAATTTATTGAGATATATCCTAATGCTGATCTTTTTTGTCATTAAGAATGTTGATCTACAACATGGATCTCTCCAATGAACACAACGCAACGTGTCTTTGATCATCCGTTGCTCGCTGTAAACAGAGCATGAGGGTTGAAAAGATATCCTGTGTTCACACAGAGATACAGTAATGTGACGTCATATGACGCTAATCCTGTCTACACACGTCATCACGTCTCTGGTCTTCTGCATTAACCTGGCTTTATGCTGCACAAATTTTAGGCTGATTTTGTTGCCCTACGCAGCAAAAATGCAGAAATGCTCTACGCAACACAAGATGTTCAATTACAAAACAACAGCACGACCGTAGCTATGATGCTCATCAAAAAAACAGCTAATTACAGGATTATGCAAAACTCACAAGACAGCTATGAATATTGTACAAATCATAAACAAAAAAAAAAATGATCTGCATTCTGGCTGAAGAATTTATTTTAATCTACTTTCAGAAAAGGCAAATACATTATTGTTCAACATAGTCTCCCTGCTTTTCAAGGTGGACACGTTCCTCATCAAAATGTTTTAGGCTGAGGTGAGTGCGGATACTTTTCTGCTTAGGAGACTCCATTTTCTGATCATCTTCTCTAAGTGCAGATCTATCTCTTATACAATCAGTCATTAAGGACACATGTTTCACAATATGAAAACTAACAATCTCTAATGGCTGCTAAAACGGGACAGTAAACTTGGTAAAAGAGACCTGACTTGTGTTATACACTTCAGTGCCAGAAAAACTGGTACAGCAGTCCAGTCCAATCCAGACAAAAGTTTCTCCAAGCATAATTTGCCGTCTCTAGACTCACATGGAGGCACATTGTCCTGTTAGAAGAGGTCAAACCAGTCAGAACGAACGCAGGACACGAACGTGTGCGACTCGTCAGTAAGGAGGTACAGACAGCGTTCGTCTGTCAGAGACGTTTGTAGAAGTACTAGGGGTCCCACGGAACGCCAGCTAACCAGATTTTGAGACGCTGCAAGGCATTTTCGAAGATGTAAGCACAATGTAAATACACTTTTTTTTAAATGCAGATCTATTGTTGGATGCTCCTTGTTAGGCAATCAGTCATTAAGGACACATGTCGTCCCAGAGTATGAGAATATTTTTCTGTATATTTACTTCATCATCCTGCAGTGTGACAAGTAGTATTCAGTAAACGCGGCTGAAACAGGGTGGTAAACTTTGGGAAGCTTTGAGAAACCTCACTTGTTTTTAATATACATACATATAAATGTTATGTTAGTATATGAATTGTGTGTGCATATATATATATATATATATATATATACATATATACATATACACACACACACACACACACACACACACACACCCCTTGTCTAAGGTGTGG
>JAOVVF010000022.1:5327881-5339638 GCA_028565595.1 Duopalatinus emarginatus
TATATGGGGCATAACTTCTTGGTATTCTTAGACAAAATAACGACAAAATTAAATCTTTACAAACAGTAAAATCTTTAGGATTAATGGATGCCACGTGAGTGTCTGAAGTTAAGTTGAAATGTACACATCAACCCAGGTTTAAACATACAGTGCATTACAGCCTGACATACCGTAAATATGCTGTCTTTGTGTTCGGCTATTCCTTTAGACATGTTTTACCAGTCGTACATATTTATTGTCTGATTTTCTTTTCTTCAGATAATTGCGAATCATGCATCATCATATTTCATCATTATTTATAATGCTCAAAAATTATCATTAAAAGCGACTAAAACAGCAACAGACGATCAAGGCACTCTTCATCACACTCACTCACTCACTCACACACACATACACAGCCTAGGGGTTTTGGATCTTCTGTTCTGGCACCTGAGGCTGGAGGGCTAATTAAACGCCGAAAGGATGTTGAGACTCAGGTGTGTAACAAAATGGAACAGTGTGGACTTGCCTGCAGTCCTGAAGGACAGGAATGAAAATCCCTGGTTTGCACAGTTTTATAAACACTGCCTAACACCACACACACATACACACACATGCACCTAACCATACCTCATTACGCACTTCAGCTTTTGACTAGAACACCGCAGCCTTACTGCACTTACAGCGCTTCAAATCTTTTCCGAGCTCCGTTTTTATGTTAGAAGCTCCTGGGCTTTTCGGAAAAAAGAAAAACACACAGAAGCACACGTGATATTCTCGAATGATGAAACTGCTTTCATTCAAAGCTCTGATTTATTCATCGACATCCTCTATGTCCCTGTTCCATCAACTCTGAGCATTAATGGGAAGGAACGTGACCACAAGGCCATCGCTGACCAGATCTTATTATGTTCCAGAAGGCTTCCAGGAGCAGCAGTGACCCTGACACGGTAGCGGTGTGCTTACTGAGCGTTAGATAAGAGCGCATCAGGTGCAGCAGCGTTACTGGGATTTCAAACACCTGCTGTAGAGGACAATTAACACAAATGGCACATATTAAAATACAACGACACCAACATGCCAGGAGAGTCCAGTAATGCTCTTGGCACACTCGTACCAAAAAGGAGATGATGTGTGTATGATTCATTTGTCTATTTGACCCAGAAAAATGAACACAGTGTACCTTTAATTGAATTCCCAGTATATGAGGTTAAGTCAAAAATGATCCGCACCCTGGTGAATTTCTGCAGAATCAACTTTCAGAAAAGACAAATACATTATTTTTCGAAATATAGTCTCGCTGCTTTTCAATACACTTTATCCATCTGTCAAATAACTGCCTTATTAAAAATGTTTTCGTCTAAGCTGCGAGCCACTAATGCACCTCTGTCTTTACCTCTTCATCAGACGTCAATCTTTATCCTCTTAGGATTTCGTTCAGGGGACCAAACAGGTGACAGTCCTATAGGACAAGACCAGGACACCTCAAAAAAATGTTTTTGGAGAATGCTGACAGTATAAAAGGTGGTGTGTGGACATGCACTGTCATGTAACAACACAACACTCTTGGACAGCGGTTCTCTGTGTTTTGTTGGAATTTTAGGCTTCAGCACTTCAGTGAACATCTCACTGTTAATTACTGAAACCCTTTCAAACCTGCACAGCAGTGACCAGAGGGACACAGACCTAGTACAAGTCTGTAGTACACACTGCAGCCGAGGCAAGTTTTAGTATAACTGGAGAAAGGCTTGAGAAAGGCTTGAGACAATTAAATGTACACTCTATACACATATACACATTATTATACATACTAAAGGACCAACAGAAAAATATCTGGTCCACTAAACGAATCCCTGGTCTGTGTAGCGGTCCATATCCATGGGGTAAATGGAGGATGACAAATTGTCCCTAGCAACAGATGGACTAGAGTCAGTAACCATACCTACAGAGCAACATCTTACTGAATGGTCACAGTGAGTGCATTTACAATAGACTAACATTTTACTCTATAGTGTAGTATAGTATAATAGTATAGTATAGTATAACATTTACTAGGGTATATTATGACATAACAGGTTTCCATTGTAGTGTTATAGAAAGGATGGAGCTGCGCTTTTATCACTTATTACAGACTGACCAGTCGCACCACTGGAAATAAAGGACAGGGTTATTCAGAAATGTCCAAATGCCTGCTTATAACTTCTGTATGAGCAGTTAGTCTGAGTTACTCTACCTTTTCTGAAGGTATAGAGGACGGAGGAGCGCACACGATGCCTGCGCATTTGCGTGTGAATGTGAACCCAGAAAAACTGATGAATATGATGCATATGGTGGTATTAAGTATAGAGAACAATATTAGCAATAATGATAATGATGATGATGATGATGATGATAATGCAATGCATTAAAGAGACGCGCGTGCTGAAAGGTGCTCTGCCTATGAGCGGTATTACGGCGGTTATAACAGCGCGCTCAGCCCTATAACGCTCGGTCTTAATGCACGAGCGCAACATATCATCCCAGCCAATTATCCTATCAAACTTCCGCCATCTTAATCCATCATGATTATCACCTGTCCGCGCGCGCCTTACCGAAATGACGCCTCTCCATCGCACGCGCCTCGGAGCTCTGTCTCTGGCTCTCTCGCTCTCTCTTTCGCTCGCGCGCGCGCGTCCGTGCACTTCAGAAGTACGGGAGCCACGGCGCTCGCGCTCGTGCGCCTCACCTCACCGGCCTCGGAAATGAACCGACAAGCCAGATCCAGTCGCCTAAAGGGGTGGGCTGAGTCATGTTGCCAGATCATGCAATTTCCAGTCTAAGCTGCAGTACCACAAGTCTAGGGGGGTGGGGTCGAACCTGAGCCGGCTCCTCCCACTGAGTGATGTATGCACTTTTTTTTATAAATTGTTGTGTAAGTCAGTGATGTCCTCAGTTTAGGCAGATAGATGAAATGGATGCATATTCAGGTCAAGAAAGACCAGTGGTTTGTTATCCTGTGCGACAGCCTGTGTGTGTATGTGTGTGTGTGTGTGTGTGTGTGCGTGCGTGCGTTGCAGGTTCGAATCTGTGGTTGCAGGTTCGAACCTCACTCTGTGTCCGAGGTCTGTGACAAATTCTAAGGTGTGGTGTCCACTTTGGTTTTCGCCAGGTGCTCGGGGTTCCTCTGACCTCCCGGAAATTAAAAACACATGGTATGTAAATTGGATGCTGAATTGCCCCTAGGTGTGAGTGTGTGTGTGCGCGCATGCGTGTGTGTGTATGTGGTACCCCGTGACAGATTGGCACCCTGTCCTGGAGGTATGTCTGCCTTGCATCCAGTGAAGACAAGAACATACATTATTTTTTACATAATCTCTCTGCTTTTCAATACACTTTGTGAATTGAACTGCCAGCCACGAATGCACCTCTGTCTTCACCTCTTCATCAGACATGAATCTTCGTCCTCTTATGGCTTCTTTTAAGGTAACAGGTAACAGTCCGGGAAGGCAAGATCAGGACTATAAAGAGAATGCTTTAACACCTCTATATAGAGTATTAACAGTATGGGCAGCGATGTGCAGACCTGCATTTTCATGCAACTGGGATGCTTTTCTGATCACCATAGTAGGAAAGAGTGATTATTTGAGTTACCATAGCTTTCAGTCAGCTGGACCTGGACATGTGTCAGCTGGACCACTCAACAAGTGGTTTTGCAGAACAAAAAGATTTTTTTTACATCATTCTGTATAAAGTCTACAGCAAAATCTTGGAATAACGTGGCAGGAATAATGGAATAATGTGGTCCTCTGCTCAACCATATATGCTTAAATTGTCCTCACAAGAAACCACTTTTAACTGCTTTTTGCACTACCAGCACCATGTTTTTCCATTGACATGCCAGAGAAGCTGGTACAGACAAGCCTATGCAAAATACATAGGCTAGCGGTGACTCAACAATGGTATGGGGCATCTCTGACATATGTCTAGAGACGCCAAATTATGGTTATAGAAACACTTATCTGAGTTTGGGGTTTTGCCACTCCCACATAATTCACCAGATCTTATTGTTATCGAACACATCTAGGATGCTATGCAATGAGCTCTTGAGTACAGAAACCCTACACCTGTAGAGTCCATGCCCTGTAGGGGACCAAGTATTAGACCGGGGTGCCAGTTCGTCTTTTATAAATGTCCAATTATTTTTAGGGCAGTAATACAAATGTATTGCTTGTTATTCCCTATAGACATCCATGGCTCAAGGTTAGAGAACCGGCCAGGTCAATCCTCCATACCAACAAGACATGACTGAAGTTTACTTAAGCAAAAAAAACTAACCCCCCCAACAACTGCCCCTGGCACCATGTATAGAGTTGCTTTCCACACCGGGCAAGTGTATTCACTGCCCCCTAGTGTGTGTTTCATTGCACAGATGGCTTAAATGCAGAGGTCAGTTTCCTCTGTGTGCAAGCACAGTGGCTGTTCACTTCACTTTACTAACTTTACTACACTAACTGCTGTATGCCAAAGCATCATAAAAAAAAATTCTTTCTCTCTGCCAGGTACTACCATTTGCCATGCTCCTTCTTTCCCACATGTATTTGTCCATCACTCATGACAAGTGTGCTCTAGTATGTGTGTTGGGTTAAATATGAAGGTCAGATTCCTTTGTGTGCAAGCACAGTGGTCAATCCCTCCACTTATTATATTAATTTACTTTTCTTATTTTTCTTTAAAGTGATGTAAATCATTAGATGTGACTCTTATGGCTTTTTTTCTGGGGACCAAACAGGTAACAGTCTGATAAAGTATAACATCAGGACTATAGGAAGGACTATCGAGAGGATTTGACTATGTACTCAATAAAGTAGTTGGCTTATGGCATGGGTGTAGTTGGATCAGGTCCACCTCTGCCTCTGCAGTAAAGAACATCTCTTTACTTCTATATTTATATCCGATCACACTCGGCTAAATAATGAATCTGGAATGGTGGTCATAATTTAGAAAATTAACAAGCAAATGAATCTGGCTGCATTTGGGATACAAACTGACACAGCAATCTGGCAACCTTTTAACCAAATGTTGGATTTAAGAGCTTGCAAAGCACTCTGTCTTTCCAAGGGATTCATAAATATATTAGAATTAAAATGTCACATGTAGTGGTTTATAGATGTAAAAAAAAAAAAGAAAAGAAAAGAAAAGAAGAAAAAAAAAATAAAAGCACTGCATCTCCACCACTGGCTGTTCTAACACTGTTGCTTGCACTCCAAGCCTGATGAAATCCAGGCCTCCTAGTGTGTCTCATAATGTTTGGATAGTGAGCAGCCAATGCACTGAACAGGAACAGGCGACTAAACAAAGGTGTGTTTATCATTTTTGGCTGATGAGCATTGCATTTTTGGGATTGCGTTGTTGACCGGGTGGAGGAAATGACAAGAACGACAGATGTGCATATCGTGCATGGTAATTCTACTGGAGTGGAACAGTATGTTAACATTTTGATTTAAGGTTCTGTAGAAAGGAAGGCAGTGACACAGCACAGGCAACCCCATTAAAGTTCAAATACACGAGTCTGTTTGGTCTTTTTTTTGCTGGACTGCTGAGAATATCGCCAAGAATAGTCTTCGACTTCTTTTACATGAACTGGAGGAATTGATCCACCAGCCAGTTTGCAGGATTTATCGATCTGTACACTTACATAAAAACGGTTAGCTAAACGTTTGCATCAGGTGACTAGCAGCGCTCCATTTCTTAGTAGAATAATATAAGATATAAGAGCTTCAAGGTAATGATTTGCCTTGCCTTCTTGTAGACATATTATACAAATGCTCAATACTACAATACTACAATACAACCTTACTGGGAAAGTTGCCTTGCTGGTAAAATGAGCACACATCATACTGTACAGTACATGCTTACAACTAGCTATGAGCATCTACCGGCAATGTCGCTCTCAACATCCTGACATGATCTCCCGAGGTGGTCGTGATAGAGTATCGGGACAGTGACCTGCCCCAGAGGATACATCGTTACAGGTGTGTGGATATAACGTGACAGTTGGCAGCGTGAGGTTGAGCACAGAGCACCTGCTGCATCGCTCTCCCTATCATTTGCAAAGACACTTCAGAGCTATTAGTGGTGCCACACACTATATTTAGAGTGAAATACAAAGAAAACATTTATTTAGCTAATCCAGTCACCGGGAAAAGGAAACAGCTGAATGGATTGAACTCGATGACTAGCTGTTTTGCCTCATACACAAATGAAACCCTGTACTCTCAAGTACCAAAAGAGAGATAGTGGCTCTATAATATTATAGGGTTCGTTTAGCTGGCGTTCCACGGGATTCCTGGTCTACAAACGTCTCTGACAGGTGAACGCTATGCGTGCATGCTTACTGAAGAGTAACACCCGTTCATGTCCTGGATTAATTCTGATGGGCCTCTTCCAAAAGGACAACGCGCCACCACACACATCTAAAGACGCCAAATTAGAGAATGACTCATCTGACTCACAAGATCTCGGCTTTATCAAACGCATCCGGGATGCCGTGCTGTGGAACACAGAAATCCTACACCTCAGAATACAACTGAATTGTGGACTGCTCTGAAGGAAGTCTGGTGTTCACTGCCTGCAGAATATTTCAACAAGTTTGTGGAGTCTATGCCCCATGATGGACCTTCCACGTATTATACTGGTGTACATCATCATCAATATTTCAGGGTGCTACTTGGAAATATGTATCTTGCCAACTTGGGGGTGATAATTTTGTAAATTACCAACTTCCATAACCTCTATCATTCTGGGCCCAACACCATCTGACTACCATTATTTATACCTTTTTATATGTATGTTTCTCATATTAATGTGCATTCCATATCTTCTTTTAATCAGCATACACCTTCTTAAAATATACAGTATATAGTACAGTACAGCTGTGTATTTTATCTGCATAGTTTGAGAACATTATCTACAAGATATACTGCCATGCAATTTATTTTATTAGTACATTTTTATTTGCTGATGTAATGTGATGTAATGTAAAATTTTATATATGACTGTAATATATAATTTTGTATAATATAAGATTTAGTACATTTTCATATAATATATGACTGTGAACTATTTGGGTGTGTGAGGATTCTTCGATAACATTTTTAAAGAACAAAGAAATCCCAAATCCCACAAACAGTCCATCACAGGGCAGACACACAGACAGGTACATTCACACCTAGGGGTAATTTAGTATCTCTACGGAGCCCGACTGCATGTCTTTGTACTGTGGGAAGGAACCAGAACTCCCTGAGGAAACCTGCACAGACACAGGGAGAACATGCATATCTATACAGAAAGGACCTGGCCTGTGCAGGCAGCCGTGGCCAAAAGGTTCCGGGTTCAATCCCCGCACAGTGCAAGACATGACTGATGTGCCATTGAGCAAGGCACCTAACTTCCCCAGCTGCTCCCTGGGTGCCATGGTTTGGGACTGCCCTACTCTCTGGGATGGGTTAAATGTGGAGGTCACATTCTTCTGTGTGCAAGCACAGTAGGCAAATAGTTCACTTTCAGTCAGGCCCTTCTTGCTTTCAGGTGACCATGCTACCCACCGCACCACAGTTTTATACATTAGCTAGCTTATTAGATTTTGTAATTCAGCCAGTTATATGAGCTAGCTGGTTACGTTTTGTTTTTAAATTAGGTAGCTACTACAGAAGTACAAACAAAAGTTTTTGCAAAGGGATTCCAAAAGGATTATTAAACTTTAGCTAACCAGAACACTGTGCACGACTGGGCCTGATGACCTGGGTGTGGTCAGCTCTTTTTATCAGTTCAATATTTGTGATTGACTATTAAATACTTGAGTATGTTTAAACATAGATATGTTATGACTTTCATTTAAGTAGATCTACTAAAATACTTTCTTATTGTTTCTCCACCACTGTTGGGCTTGAGGAAAACTATTTCTTTTTCTATTTCTCTTGCCTATTGATCACACCTGAGCTTTTTATTTTTTTACACAACCAGGATTAACCTACCTAATGTTTTATTCCTTAACTTAAACAGTCTAGACACACTTTCTCTCCTCTGTCGTTCTCTCTCTCTCTCCCGCCTACCTCTGTAAATGAGGTCTGGGACTAGTGCATGGTTTCCCCCAGTCCCTGGGTTGACATTTTGCAAATGGGATCCGGTGGCTAAGATCACAGCACACCTGTTCCTCCTCGTTAAGTGTACATATCCGAGCAGGGAAAAGAGTTAGAATTCATTAGTCTTTGCTTTCTGGAGCGATAGAAGAGTCACCGGCTAATCTTGTCTCCCATTAGAGTGCTGTTTCTTTTATTGGACAGAGCCAGCGTTGCAGCACCTGGACCTGTAGTCTGAATCATTTCATTACTTTTGTATGATCAAGGAACGTGGGCAGTAGGACTGTTCCAGAAATGAGATAAAAACAGATGTCAGGTCAGTTGTAATTGGTCTGTTTTACTATTAGTTACATACTTTTATTTGTCTCTTTGTGGGTTAATATCTAAAGGGACAAACACTTTTACGGATATAAGGAACCATTTCTATTTAATTCAGATTTAAATTATTTATACAAAAAAATATATAGAATTTTTTGTATATCTATTCAAACTGCTCAGGCAGTAAAACTATGAAATGAGCTCTGAGATTAGTCCCTGGTTCACTCTCCGTACTGGGTTGATATTTTGCAAAAGCAACCGCATACTACATCAAAGATATCAGGGTTTAATTTTTTTCCCATATTATATGGATATAGAATTCAAGTGTTTTATTCAGTCCCATTGCCACAGGTGTATATAATTAAGCACCTCGCTGGGCGATTTAGCACCTAACACCTCACTAAATTTAATCAGGTTACTGTTAGGATGCACCAATTGCAAAAAGGTGCTTTGTTAAATGTCTTTCCTTATAGATATTTAAGGATCAACTATGAGTGATACTGGAATTAAATTCTCAGCCATGGATTGATAGACCAAGTAAAATTACAGGACGAGGATTGCAGAGAGGGAAATGTTGCTAACGCTCAGCTATCTGCAGCATTCCAAACTCTGGCATCAACATCAGCACAAAAACTGTGCACCAGGAGTTTCATGGCATTACGTCTTATGCTGTATGCAAGCCTCAAATCACTAAGCACAGTGGTGTAGCATACACTTAATAAACCTGTTCTGTGAAGTGACGAATCACACTTCTCTATCTGGCAGTCTGATGGATGAGCTTGGGTTTGGCGAATGCCAGGAGAACGTTACCTGTCTAGCTGCATTGTGCAAACTGTAAAGTTTGATGAAGGAAGGCTGATGCTATAGAGGCTGTGGCCCCTTAGCTCCTGTTAATGGGGTTGGCGTAGTACAGTGGTAACATCATTGGGTTCCCATGTGAGAGGCCTGATCTGGGCAGCCAGTCTGCGCTACACCAATAAGGGTCCTTGGGCAAGACTTCTACGTTGGCCTACCTCTGATACTAATAACCTTGTAAGTCGCTCTGGGTAAGAGTGTCTGCCAAATGCCGTAAATGTAAATGTTAAAGGAAATCTTTGTGCTTTAGCATACCAAGACATTTTGGACAATCGTATGTTTCCACATAACCATAACCAAGTTAGACACTGTATCTGTGCTAATGCTTAACTACAGACTAAGCAATAAAAGTAGTATATTACCTTATGCAGTGAAACAAGAAAAAAAAACATAAGGACTTGAAAGTTTATTAGCAATAATTTCAAAATTTTGGTCATGTTCTTGCCAGTAGAACTCACAGTTCTTTAAAATATGAATTATTTATCTTATTTGACAAAACAAATAAGAGAGGAAGGCTAGTTAGCTTATTTATGGCCTGGCACATACCCATAGTTGCATTACAAATAAAAGTCACTTAAGTATAGAAAATCACTGCAGTTTTATCATTGCAAAAGAACAAACTACATCTGCTACTAATGGACATTACAGGAGGCATAATCCGTTATTTTAGATGGATGATCTAGCATAACAGATATCACAGTTGGGCTAAAATCGCTACTCATTTGTTATGTAGTATCGATCTAAAATACATTATTACACCTCTTACTGCTGAGACCTTCAAAATACAGTATAAATGGAGCCTGTGTATAAGTGTTTTGGGCTCAATTAATGGCAAAAAAAAGATAATAATAACAATAGTATTAATAATTTAATAACATCATCATCATCATCATCATCATCATCAACAATGGCAATAACAAAACCACAATAATAAATAAGATGAAGTATAAGGTATAACCATATAATGCAACATGAAAATGATCAGGATTTAGTGCAGATATTCTTGGTTTAATCTAATATAGTTCTGTATGCTACCTGGTGCTATAGTGAAAATCCATCCTTCAACACACCCATTACATTAAAGGCAATGACCTTAAATGACCTTAAAGGCTTGCTGACCTTAAATGTCTTCCAATACCACATGGTTTGACCATACACTACAGTACAGTGATTCTTTAATCCCCCCATAGAAGTGCCTTATATTTAACACTGTATCAGGGCTACTATTCATTTTGCCTGCAGGATTCATCCTTATCTGACAGCTCACCTGCAGCCACTGCCGTGGGTGGATGGGATAAATATCAGTTTTCAGGAACACTCTGGAGCCGTCACAGGAATGTGATTCGGGCTCCTCAGCCAGATTTGCCAAAAAAAAAAAAAAAAAAAGACAAAGCTTTTCAGGCCAGGCAGAAAAATGAGAAATCAATGACAGGTGAATATGTCAAGCTTCAGTGTAGGGTTAAAAATATAGTAAAAGAAAAAAAAAAACATGATTATTGAGACACAGGTCAGAAATACAGAAATAAATATAATATGATGGTCCTGAGCTGCTGTGAGTCACCCTGACAATCCTGTAATAGTAATTCACAGTCGGAGCTGTGTCAGGAGTTGGGACTGGTGAGCAATTTATATGGAAGATTTCATCACATCCCAAAAGGTGTCTGATGAGACAGTGAGTGGCAGGAGCAACAGCCAATGAGGAGAGAGTGTAAGTGTAAACAAGCAGAAGTCAGAAATAAAATGAGCTCAAAATAATTATTCAGTACTGGTGCTTTACTGGCTCTTTTTTGTTGAACATTTTCTCTAATTGGTTTGAAGGTAATCAATGCAAATCAGGTCATGCTGAATACTGATGTAGTTTTTAAAGTTTTTATGATGCAAGTTAACAAAGCATAAATAATTTTGTTTGAAATAAATGATTACACAGCACAGTAATGTTAGTTACCAGAACAAATGCTGAGATAACTTAAATCTGATTTAATTAAATGTAGTATTGAATGAATGGGTACTTTTCTGTGCCTGGTGCCAAATAAAGCTCATAACTCAAAAAATAAATTATATAATGAGGCTATTATTTTGAGTCTTGCGTAAGGGGAAGTCTCTACCATTTGAAGTATAAATGGTATTTCTAGGTGAAAGTATGAGGGTTTTAGACAAGAATTTAAAGTAAAAAAAAAAAAAAAAGTAAAAAAAAAATTACAGCTGCACTGTGTCAACTTATATTTGAATAAACTTAACTTTCAAGGATAAAAGTCTGTCTGACTCAATTTTTAAATTTAAGTTACAAGAGGTTACAAAACATAATTTTGTTCAAGTAAAGCAGTGGTTCTCAACTGCCCCCCCCGCCACTCTCCGCGAGTAGGCTAAGATGAGGTGAAAAAGTCAGGGGAAAAATCATTAAAAAAAATCACGAAAATTCCCATGTCAAAAATGCAAGTGGTTGGACTACTACAACACAATAATAAATGTAGTACATGGGAATGTCATA
>JAOVVF010000022.1:5339738-5350316 GCA_028565595.1 Duopalatinus emarginatus
CTGAAATAATGCATTGCACAACACAGTAATGTTGGTTAGCAAAATAAATGCTGAGGTAACTCGTCAAGACTGGGGGCCCAATTTTCTAAGCTAAGTAGATTCTTTTTTAAAAATCTGATTGAAAACAATGAAAGAAGTTGATCATTAATAAGAATTTATTAAATCATATTTCTGATTATAGTCTCTAGGATGCTGGGATTGGCTCCAGCCCCTGTGTGCCTGATTGGCACGTTGTGGCGGATAAGCAGAAGAAGAAGAAGAGCGGGGTCAATGTGCTTCCAAATATAATTTTACAAGCCACAGATTTTTAATGGAATAATTCCAATAAGTGGCATTGAAAAGTAGCAAATGGAAAAAACGCAAAATGTGCAGTTATCACTCACATGGATCATATGCTTAAAAAAAATTTGAATCTAATAGGAAAGATCAACAAAACAATATGCGCTTGTATAACGTTTGACGTGAATTCCTTGAACTTACCGGGTATCATATATAAACTACAACTACTAGTTATTATTTGGCTTTTTCACAGTGTGTTTAGTTGGTCAGGTAGTGCGGAGTCATCTCTGATGCACATGTCACAAAATGTGACAATCACCCTGATGTGTACAATAAAGTTTTTAATTTGTTTAACGATTCTGCGATATTAAGAGTGTCATAAAGATCTCATACAGCATATTACAGAATTAAAGTTTTTATGAGCATGCCATTATATCAGTACTGTTTTATATGCATTCAAAAATTTCTGTACCACTAGTTCACTTTCACTTTCACACCATCATCATCATCATCAAACTCGATTGAAATACCTTGCTACCAAGCTTTACATTGGTTTTGCCTATATAAATATTTCAGGCTTATTCACTTGTTTTGCAACCTGCCAACCTTATTTAGACCCCCATCCTAGTCAATGAGGTAGAATACCTTCCCTTTCCCAACTGCACTCCTGCACCTACACACAATATCCCACACGGTAAATGATATTCTATTAAAGAATACCCATAATAAAGTGCAGAGACGTGGGTGAGGAGATATCAACACAGCAATCCAAACCCATTATTTTAATAGCACTGAATATGGAGCACTGAATATCGTTTCAGACAGAAACAGATTCCTATCAACACTTTAATATTTCATAGAGAATTAGATTAAAGATTACATCTTTGGCACAAACAAGCCCAGGCATGCCAGTGCCTTCCAAACCACCATTTTGTACTACGCCAGAAACAAACTGTGCTTTTGATCTAATGAACATAAGACACGAGCCAAACCAAGATTCTGCTTTCAGAGGAAATGATTTGGAGGTTGTTCACTAATAAAATGCTAATCCCACTGGAGAGGTGCAGATGTATAGGCAACCAGATCGTCCCTCTGAAGCTGTACTTTGGCTGCCGTACATCTCTGAGACTGTCAAAAGAAGAGGAACTGGAACAGGGATGAAGGACGAGATGGAAGAATGGACTGGGTAAGGGAGAAAGCGAGAACCCAAACCCCTTTAAATATGATCCAGAACACCTGCTGCCACCTCTGGCCCCATCTGGAGAACATGTTCATGTTCACTCCTTCAGTCCCTCTCTTCTCTCTCTCTTTCTCTGTCTCTCTCTTTTTTTCTCTCTCTCTCTCTCTGTGTGTGGGTATGCTTTTTATATCTTGGTGGGGAGAAAAAAAATCCCCAAAAGGATCAGAATATCTGATTATTCTGACCTCGCTGGGACACAAGGTCAGTGTTTTGTTGTTGTTCTGTTGAACAATAACAACAAAATTAATGAGCCAAAGAGTTGCCTTTTATTACTGAGGTTTAGGTTACAGTTAAGGTTCAGACTGAGCATTAAAAAGCTGCATTAATTATTATCTCAGAGTTTCCTATGTCATATAGTAAGAAAAAAAACTATATAGTATATCGAATAGCTGATATTTTTTACCTTGTGAGGACATTTAACTGGTCCCCATGTGGCTGTGGGTCAGCCGTGGCTTGAGATTAGGTCACTGTCATTAGATCCAGAAGGTCTTCTGCTTAATCTCCTGTAGCTACAAGACACTTAAACAAGACATCTAACACCCCCGACCCCCTCCCCCCAATATTGCTCCCTGGGCACCATGGATACGGGCTGCAAAATGCTCCAGGCAAGTGGCCTCTAGTTTGTATGTTTCACTGCATGGATGGGTTAAATGTGGAAGTCAAATCCGTCTGTGTGCAAGCACAAAAGGTCGATCACTTCACTTTTACTTTCCTACAGGAAGTGTTTTTCGTTGTTGCTTATTAACAAACAAGCTAAGCAAATAATAAATAAATAAATGATTAATGAACGGCATTAATAATCATGTCAGTGTTCTCATAAGAATAGTAATACAACTGTGTGTGTGTGTGTGTGTGTGTTTTGCTCTCAGCTCACTTGATGAACACTCAGGGGTTGAAGGGTTTAGATTCATGACCTTGTTAAAGCCATCATGCAGCACTCAAGGCATTCTGATGTCATGACAGCCCAGCCTTTTTTTCTGTTTTTTTCCTGAGAACTGCTAAATAAATCAGCACACTCCTGTGACATATCGCATTTCAAACCTTCCCAAGCCTTCCCAAAGGCTCTAAATAAATGACAAGACCGGTTCAGATCACAGAAGCTGCGATAAGCACTTTTTTAGGTAAAAACATACACATTACAAGGTCCAAAAGTGGAGGCTTGAAGGCTGGCCTAGTGGTTAGGGAACCGGTCTCATGACCGGAAGGTTGTGGGTTGGATCCTCACCCAGGGCAAGACACGACTAAGGTGCCCTTGAGCAAGAAAGGCACCTAACTCCCCTAACTGCTCCCCAGGCGCCGTGGTTTGGGGCTGCCCCCCACTCTGGGCAAGTGTGTCCACTGCCTCCTAGTGTTCACTGGTGTGTGTATTTCACTGCACGGATGGGTTAAATGCAGAGGTCACATTCCTTCTGTGTGCAAACACAGTAAGGCAAAAGTTCACTTTCACTATCACTCTAATAACAAACAACAAGCAAAAGACTCCTCCAGGACACTGTACACCTCTGCCATTTTATCCATACATATTACACATCTGTTATGATTAGATATTATAATAACATGTCTTACTTTTATACATAACTCAGTTTGCTTTATTATACTATCATCACATTATTTAATTATTATTTTATGCACTGAACTACCAGAAAAACTGATACACCAATCTTAATATGGTAGGTCCCCATGGGACATGGACTTTACCAGCTTTTGGAAATATTCTGTAGGCAATGAACACCATGCTTGTTACCAAACCATACATGGGGCAACTGTGGCTTAGTGGTTAAGAAACCGGTTTCGTGACCAGAAGGTCCCAGGTTTGATCCCCACACAGAGCAAGACACAACTGAGGTGCCCTTGAGCAAGGTGCCTAACTTCCCCAACTGCTCCCTGAGTGAGGTGCTTCCATTGGAATGGATATTGGATGTCTTACTTTTATACATTACTCAGTTTATTAAACTCTCATCACATTATTTAATTATTATTTTATGCACTGACGAGCCAGAAAAACTGATACACCAGTCTTAATATGGTACATCCCCATGGGGCATGGACTCTACCAGCTTTTGAAAATATTCTGTAGGCAATAAACACCATTCTTGTTACCATACTATACATGGGGCAACTGTGGCTTAGTGGTTAAGGAACCGGTCTTGTGACCAGTAGGTCTTGGGTTTGATCCCCACACAGAGCAAGACACAACTGAGGTGCCCTTGAGCAAGGCGCCTAACTTCCCCAACTGCTCCCTGAGCGAGGTGGTTCGGGGCTGCCCCCCTGCTCTGGGCAAGTGGGCAAGTGTGTTCACTGGTGTGTGTGTTTCACTGCACAGGTGGGTTAAATATGGAGGTCACATTCCTCTGTGTGCAAGCACATTAGGCAAATCTTTCACTTTCACTTCCTGCAGAACACAGCATGTTTCATAGCATCCCGTACGTGTTTGATAGCATTGAGATCTGGCGACTTATGTGTGAATGGCAAAGCACCCAAACACACATGACTGTTCCTCTAATTATAATTTGGCGCCCCTAGACGTGTGTGATGCCGCATTGTCTTGTCTGAAGAGGCCGAACCCATCAGAATGAATGCAGGACATGAACCGGTGAAGACACACATAGTGTTCACTTATCAGAGACGTTTGTAGATGTACCAGGGGTCCAAATGTAATGCCAGCTAAACAAATCCTATACCATTATACAGCCACCACCAGCCTATTTAATTTGCATAGGCTGATATGTTTTTTCTGGTACTAGTTTATATTATGTTCTTACTGCCACTTTGTATCCATCCATCCATCTATCTATTGACCCAAATCTTTAGAACAGCCTTGTATTATGCAAATGAAACTCCTAATTATAACTATTAGCACAGCTGTGGTGTTTGTGGTTTCTTCCTTCGTATATGGATTACAGGCCACAGGCTTCACCGATGCTGCTCCGTTTGAACTCTGCATGGCTAAAAAAAAAAAAAAAGCATGAAAGCATGCTTGTGTTTGTAGTTTGCTTTGGAAAAGCCGTCTATCCTGCTGTGGCCAGCTTCAGCTTTGAAGTCAAGACAGCAGGCCGCATATGGTCCATTTATAAATGATTGTGATAATATTTCATGCAGCAGTAGTTTGTGTATTCAGTCAGGAGATGGAACATGGCAGAGCTTTTACTTGGACACACACACTGGTGTGTTGTTTTACTTCAGAATCTAGGCTGCTTCAGTAAGTTCCAGACGGAGAACTTTTTTTTTTCTTCTCGCTAACACTTTTCTTCATCACAACTGACGAATTCGTCATTCCTAGTCCTATCGATCAAGCATTTTTTTTTTGACGAACAATAAAAGCTTATTAAAAATTTCTCTCTCTCTCTCTTTGTCTTTCCCTCCCTCTGTTCACTTCTACTACTATGATAGGAATGCTTAAAAAGCCTGTCACTTTCATCGCACCTTCCTGGTGATTTAGGTCACGCCAGTCAAAAGGCACAAACAAACCCTGCGACTCGTTCGACGATGGAGAAAGACAAGAGTCAACACCTTGTCTCGCGCCATACCTATTGCGGTAAAAGAGAGAAAGCTGTACGTCATCTCGATGATGGAAAGGATTGAAAGAAGACTTACATGTGGCAGGTCAGAGGAGAGCAAGGAGCCCGGAGCGCAAGAGATCAAGCCTGTCGTTTTGGATTTGGTTCAGGATGTATGCCGTTCGCTCGGATGAGGATGTAGCCATGGCAACCGTTTCATAATGCATCCCGAAACACCTTCATACAGGTTTAGAGCGTGTGCTGTGTTTTGTTTTCTTATTGAGACACACACAGAGAGAGAAAAAAAACAGAGAGCGAGAGAAAGAGAGAGAAAGAGAGAGAGAGATGTAATGAAATGAAAACTCAGATTCACTGACATTGCTTTCAGAGAACAACTGTCCATCCCAGCTGGATAAAATCCATATTTTTAATAATACAAGCCTTCCAATGGATATGAGTATCATATTTATCAACGTCAAGAAGTAGCACTGTTTGATACGAGAACTACAGTCGACTCAGAAATGCACAGAAAGCAACTTTCACCCTCGAAAATTTTGCAACCGTTCCATTTTTAACAACCTTCATCACTCATTGTCTCTGGAAGTATGGAAGTAATTCACACTGGCACTGATTCTGTAGCAGAATGAAATCAGACCATATTAATTCACCATGAACGACATCAAAAGGAATGAAAAGAAAAGAAAAGAAAAAACGCAAAGTGCTTAAGAGATCAGTATCAGTGTCTGTGGGAGTTCGGGATTGAATTGTTTCCCATCTACCTTGACACCTCCATCTATTGAACTGCTTCCACATCTGTCTCTGATGCATCGTCTCCATCATGGTAGAGCACAAAAAATTGCAGCCAGACTTTCCATTGCTCCCACCTCCTAAAAGAAAACGCACATGGTTGACAAATTGGATGTCCTAAATTGCCCTTGGTGTGAGTGTGTAAGGGTACCCTGCGATGGATTGGAGCCTTGTCCAGGGGGTATTACTGCCTTGTGCCCAGTAGGGGTTTTAGACAGACACGGCCCTGACGGATGAAGCAAATAAGAAAACGGCTTACAGACTGACTTTCCATTGCTGTATATATTGTCATGAAAGCGTTTCAGACCTTGGCATAATTTATGTCAAAATGACATTTGGCTGACCTGTGGACACAATATGGAGGAACCTGTGCTTGGTTGGTACAAACAAGGTGTACACAAGGGCCAGAGAGATTGCAAAGCTGAGGTCAGATATGCAAGGGCGAACCACATGGTTAAAACATTGATTGCAGCCTAAGGGCTAAAGGTGAGCCTGTATACACAGAGAAGCAGCTCAGAGAGAGAGAGAGAGAGAGCTGAGAATGGGCAGAAGTATTTAAAAAGTGCAAAAACATAGCTTTCAGAATGGAAAATTGTCCATGTTTCCTGATGATGCATGGAGGACAGAGCGGAAAGGGGAGGTAGTGAAGCGTGAAAATTCATCACGGAGAAGAACAGACGTTTTGGAAGAAGGAATTTATCACCTAACAGAGGCTTTTATCACAGAGTTACTGTATAACTCCATTTATTTCCATGTGTCGTAGGTGACACTCATTTATAAAGTGTGAGATTCACTCCGAGCAGCCAAAAGGGCAGGAATCTCACCAGGACCTGACAGGTCTCATCAGTGGAGCTGCAGGGCATCAGTACAGTAATCTCCAAGACTTGACTTCCTTTGTGCAGCAGATGGGTGGCAGGTGTCTCTTTGGCTACCGCAAAACCTGTGGAGATAAACCAAGCCTGTGAAACAGAGTTGCTTGTCGTAGCATGGTTTTTTTTTGAATACTGATATCAGGTTGCTCCAAGAGCATAATGCAAGATACAAAGTACAGTACAAAGGAATGACAGTGAGCTAAAGCGATAAATGCAATTAGCTACTGGATGCAAGTGTGTACACTGAAGTGCCAGGTACACCAGACTAATATTTGGTAGGTCACCACCAAGGCATTGACTTCACAAGCTTGCAGATATATTCTGTAGGTAAGGAACACCATACCTCCTGCAGAATGGTCCAGAATTCTGTTATATTCCAAGATGTAAGATTCCAAAGTGTGTTACCTAGCATCCCAGATGTGTTCAATAACATTGAGATCTGGTGACTTAGGTGGGAATGGCAAAACCCCAGTGTTCCGCTAACCATACTTTGGCATCTCTAGACATTTGTGGTGGTGCATTGTAATGCTGGATCAGGTCAAACCCATCAGAATGATGCAGGACATGAACATGACCTGCCAGAGACATTTGTAGATGTTCCAGGGTCCCATGGTATGCCAGCTAAACAAACCCCATACCATTATGAAGCCACCACCAGTCTATGTATTTTGCACAGGCTTACCAGTCCTTACCAGTTTTTCTGCCACTTCGGTGTATTTATTAAATATATATTTATTAGGGGTATTCCAAAAACCTCAGTCCATAGGAAAACAGGAAAAAAAGAAACAATCAAGGCATAAATAGGTAAACCAGTAAAGCTCTGAACACAGAACAGGTGAACACATTAGGAAAACAAACCAATTGGACAGAGAAAAGACTGAAAACTAAATAAAAGCACATACAGTACTGAATACAAAATCACGCAGGATTGTGGCACAGGTTGGTGTGGTACGGTGGTAACATCATTAGCTCCCATGTGAGAGACCTGGGTTCGATTCCTGGTCTGGGCAGCCAGTCTGTGCTACACCAACAAGGGCCCTTGGGCAAGACCTCTAACACTATGTTGGCCTACCTGTAATACCAGTAACCTTGTAAGTCTCTTTGAATAAGAGTGTCTGCCAAATGCCGTAAATGTAAATGTGGCACTGTGAATCGTTATGAGAGCTGGGATTCAGGACAGACGTACAAACCTACAGAGCTTGAATCCACCCTTAATCCAGACTCTCCCTGCAGCTAAGTGCGATTTGTACAGAAGTCTGTCTTATGTTACTCAAAAAAAGTTTTATTGCATGTTCTGTGCAAATGACTTTGACTCTCTGACCTTTAATAGTATTAACAAGCACTAATACGCAACATACAGGTTCAAGCCAAGCGCTAATTAGCATACTGAGTCCGGCTGTTGCAAAAATAAAAGCAGAAGCACATGAGATGTCAGGAACTATAAACTATGTTTGTGTGACAACATCAGCCAGCCTGCTATTTAATCTTCTCAAGCTCTTAGTCTCACTGGAGATGCTCGACGGTAATTCAGTCGAGTAATTATGACAGATCTTATTCCTCGTAACCACACTGTAAAGCTAGGTATTAATTACCTCCCATATGATGGAAGACAGAAGCCTTGGAAGGACGCCTTGTTTTAGTCTAGTCGTATGTAACAGTCTTCTGTCCTTTATTTATATCTACTTAAAGGGGAAAAAAAAAGTATAGGAATATGCCTGGTGGATTCCATCAAACACCAGAATGAGACAGCTATATATGCAGTCGTGGCCTAGTGGTTAGGGAACCGGTCTTGTGACCGGAAGGTCTCAGGTTCGATCCCCGCCCAAGGCTAGACATGACTAAGGTGCACTAGAGCAAGGCACCTAACTCCCCTAACTGCTCCCTGGGTGCTGTGTTTTGGGGCCGCCCCCCACTCTGGGCAAGTGTGTTCACTGCCCCCTAGTGTTCACCGGTGTGTGTGTGTTTTACTGCACAGATGGGTTAAATGCGGAGGTCACATTCCTCTGTGTGCAAACACAGTAGGCAAATAGTTCCCTTTTATATTTCATCTTTCATCTACAGACACAGGTCCAGGATGTATTCAGCGTGTAAAACACGTGATTGTTGTGTGTAAGAATATATATTTTTTGCAGTTTTATGACCACAATGTCACTATCAAATCTCTGAGTCTTCTTATAAAACCATTAAACACATCAGAAATTAGCCACAGTTCAGTTTCCCACCTTTGCAAAACCCAAAGGAACCAAGAGAAACCTGTACCAGTTTCTGAGTTTTTTTTTCAGCACCTTTTCTGACCCTTCGTCTAGTGTCAAGTCAAGTCAAGTCGAGTCAAGTCAAGTAGTTTTATTGTCATTTCAGCCATATACAGTGTTGTACAGTACATAGTGAAATAAAACAACGTTCCTCCAGGACCAAGGTGCTACACAGAACAGTAAACTACACAATACAATGTAAAGTGCACGAGTGCTAAAGCATGTGCAATGACGCAAGACGATTAACAATAAATACACAAGACAATATACAATAAATACACTAGACAAAGTACGATAAATACAATAGACAGTAACACTGTATATAGGGAGGGGGTAGTGCAGGTAGCCCACTGGTAGTGGGAGCAGTAAGGTGCAGTTATGTCCATTTCCTGTAAACATAAACATTCTATTAGTGCAGTATTATGTTCTTGTATTTTTAATTCAATTCAATTTTATTTATATAGCGCTTTTAACAATGGACATTTTGCGTATTTTGAGCCTTACTTGTTCCTTTGCCTGCCAGCCAAACTTAGCTTGTTATTTTGGGCTTCTCGCCAGTAAAGATGTATCTAGAAGACAGGATGTATCTGTACATGCATATATACACAGATACTTCACAGATACATCAGACACTTATTCTGGGTCATGAAGGAGACTAGTTTTTCTAAAGCTGTCTAGACACTCACAAACTGCAGGTAACCAGCACCTGTGGTTTTTCAGTGTGTGTGTGTGTTTCAAGTTTGTCCAATAAGGTCGTTATGTACCTACAAATTTATCTGCTGCACCGCAAGACACAACTAGAACAGTCGGGGTGAATTTTGTCTCTTTTGTTTAGGAGCATTGCAACAGCAGAGTTCCCAAAAATGAAACACAATCAAAGAACAATTGGAAATGTAAGTGCAAATTCATTTCACCTATTATAGCTGCTAAGTCAAATTAACTGCAATCTATGGATGGTTATGATATATATTGGAAATAGATCCATAGAAGATACCAGATGTCATTTGCTAACAGAAAATAAAATGACGTTAATGCTAAAATGTAAAGCGAGAGCTTTACTTATCTTTACTAGTCCAACTATACAATCAACCCTTTTGCACAATATTTACATTCATTACAATTCCTGTAGGTGGAACATCTACTTACAGATCGAATTTCTAATAAATGCAAACAAAGTGTGGTCAATAGGTTTAAGAAGATTAAGTAATGTAATTTTTAAATTTTTTAAATTTCTGAATAAACCAAATTTCCTTCTGAATTACATTATTGACAACAACTTGAGTAAATAGAATCTCTGAAATATTTACACGAGCAATGTAGCAATATTGCTACATAAACAACGCAGCATTTCCACATAAAACACATCAGCATTGTTGATGCACCATGTTGTATAAATGTAATTTACTGTGTACTTAAGCTGGCACGGACTCTGAGATCAAATACAACAGTGTATTATTTTAACTAGGGCTGTTGAAATTAAAGCGATAATAACGCATTAACACGATCTCAAATTATCGGGATAAAAAAAATAGTGCCGTTAACGCAAATGCTAATTTCACCCGTAGTTCATGTTGAGGCTTGTCGCGCGCTGCTTCAGTAAGAGTAAGGCTGCGTCCGAAATCGCATACTCA
>JAOVVF010000022.1:5383525-5409983 GCA_028565595.1 Duopalatinus emarginatus
TTTTCTGTAAAGCTGCTTTGGGACAATGTCCATTGTTAAAAGCACTATATAAATAAAATTGAATTGAATTGAATTGATATATCATTCAGAATCTATGCTGCAGTTCGCTAACACCTGAATGGATATAGTATATACTGGTATAAAACACATAATACATGTGTGACATTTTCCTTTGACTTTGTAACAGTTATATATGTATTTACATATATAATAGTGCAATGAAAACAAACCAAAAATACAAAATTACACAGTTAACCCTGTAATTTAGTTGATTAGCCAATGACTTTTGACTCACACTGTATCACTGTTAAAAGGAGAAGATCCTTGAGGAACTTTTGAAGAACCAGAATTTATACTGAGGAATCCCAAACGTTCTTCCAGTTCTTCCACCTATGTGAGCATTGAGGAACATTTGAGCTCTTGGAGGAGCCCCTAGGTTCTTGGAGTAACCTATGAGGCTCTTTAAAATACTATACTAATACTAACCACTTGATCCAGATAAACAAACCCCATACCATTATTAAGCCACCACCAGACTTTGCAAAGGTTCATCCCAGTGTAAAAGTTTCAAATGTTTTACTCTGTATAATACATGCAAAAAATAAATAAATACACAATTACCCCATGAAATTTAGTTGATCAGTCAGGCCATGACAAGTGTAGTGCCTCCTGTGTATTTATTTTGCATTGTACGACACCTACAGTTCTGAGGTGGCTAACAAGTAACCCCCCCCCCCCATAACATACAGTATACTTCTATCATCATATATGTGGTGAAAAGGTATATGAATATAAATGTTTATGAAGTGTCTGTCTGGACTGCACAAATAGACAGTCATCCTCTAAGCCCCATCCTAGGCATGCCCGAGCAAGCATGTCATGCATCAAGCCAGGAGGTGGCATGGTGGTGCAGCGGGTAGATGTTGTCTCATATCTCCAGTATACCTGGGTCGAGGGTGAGCTAGAAATAGGGCTAATGTCTGTGTGGAATTCCTGAGTATGGTCTTCCTTTGTCCCTGTTCACTTCCTCCCACCTTAAAAAAACTGGTATGCTGGTAGGTGGATGGTAGGTTATGATAAATTGCCCCTTTGTGTGTGTGTGAGAGAGAAAGAGAGAGAGAGAGAGAGAGAGAGAGAGAGAGAGAGCATGATGCCCATGGTGGAAAGGCTTATATTCCCTCCTCACATCCAACGTTCCGATGATAGTCTCTGGATCCACTATGACCATTTCCTGGATGAAGATGTTCCAAAAAAGTGAGAAACTATAGAAAGTGTTTTAATATACAAATGCTAATTACAATTCAGTGTACAATGAAGTGCCAGAAAAACTGGTACAGCAGTCTAATACTTGGTACGTCCTCCACAGGAGCGTTGGGTACTCAGAAATACAGAAGTAATCTGTTGTAGACGAACACAATACTTCCGCAAAACGGTCCCCAATCCGGTTGTATTCCAAGGTGTAGGATTTCTGTGTTCCTCAGATCATTGCATGGCATCCTGGATGTGTTTGCCAATGTGTGTTTGCCAATGTGTGTGTGTGTGTGTGTGTGTGTGGTTAATTTAACACACCTGTTCACTGAATGGTAAGAGCGAATCAATTAATATTATAAATATTAAAGGGTGCAGCCGTAGACTTCTTGTTACCCGTCTTAGGACCAGAAGGTCTCCGGTTCAAGCCCTGCAACCGTCAAGACTCGACTGAAGTGTCCTTGAGCAAGTGTGTGAAAGTGAACTACTCTTCCAACCATACACACTAGTGAACACAAGAGGGCAGTGAGCACACATGCACCATGAAAGAGGTGGGCAGCCACTTTGTCCACAGCACCTAGGGAGCAGTTGGCGGCTAGGTGCCTTGCTCAAGGGCACTTTAGTTACTTGGAACCTCCTGGTCCTAAGGTGGGTGGGTTCCTTAACCACAAGCCTACAGCTGCTTTCAAAGCAAGGCACTTAACCCCCAAATTCTTCCATGGGCGCTGAGGATAAAGGAATGCCCAGCTCTTTGTTGGGGCACGTGTGCTCACTGTCCCCTAGTGTGTGTTCACTAGTGTGTGTGTGTTTCACTGCACGGATGGGTAAAAAAAGAGCAGTTCACTTTCACTTTCACTTGGTGAAAGTGTGTAATGATCAGTTAATCAGTCCGGTGTGTGTGGGTCTTGAAGTCCACAGTGGGTGGAGACAGACCGCGGGCCGCTCGCGCAATATCCGCGCGCGCGCAGCTCTCGCTGTCCTCTCCTGTGCGTTCCGCGCGCGCTGCTCCGCATCCATCCACTGACTCAAGACACGTAACGGTCGGAGCGCGAGAGCTCCAACACCACCCTCTACTGGAGCGCGAGAAAGAGAGAGAGAGAGCGAGAGAGAGAAAGAGAGAAGAGAGAGAGAGAGACTCCTTAACGCTCCTTCTGAAAGAGAAGAAGAACAGACCTGAGAGAAGTCAGACCGATTCCGGGAGAAAAGGAGAGCGTGAACCGGGGGAAGAAACGGTCCGAGGACTTCACCCGGAGAGGCGAGTCGAGAAGAAAACGGACGTTTGTTTACAGTTTGGCGTTGTTACCTCACGGCCGCGGGGGTCGACATACGCCGAAAACTGAGGACATGGATAAAGTTTTAACTTGGCTCGTCACCGCGGTCGGGCTCCTGGTGTCAGCCTGTCGCGGACAGGTGTACAAAGGTAAGACGAGTTGTGTCCGGGTCTGAGGATAACTGTCTGAGGGAAACTGTCTGAGAGAAACTGTGCGCTTCAGGTTCGGGTTCAGGTTTATGTTCAGGTTCAGGTCTCCTCAGTAGGTGAACGATACCTCAGAAACGTCTCAGAAACTTGCCGAAAATATTCAAATTATTTCATGATAACATTACTTCACCATAATTATCCACCGCGGTGCGGAGGTACCAGAATAAACACAGGCTTATATACCTGTGTGTGTTTATGTGTGTGTTTATTCACCACACAGCCGAGGAGGGCAAGAGGATACTTTTCTACCCAATATCAAGTTTCTGTGAATGTATATATATATATATATATATAGCTATATATATTCTTCTTCTTCTTCTAATTAATATTATTATTATTAGATATGTGTTTATGCTCCACACAACTCAGGTGGACATCGGGTTATTTTCCAGCCCACTGTCACATTTCACTGTGTATGTATATTATAATATTATTTTACGTGTTTATATAAACTTTTTATATTATATTATGATTATTATTATATATACGTGCATATGTGTTTATGCTCCACACAACTGATGAGGGCAGGAGATAACTTTTTTTTTTTTACCCAGTATTAAGCTTCAGTGAATGCCGAAGCTCCCAAACCACCAGCGAGCCTCTGTAGACTGTAGACGTGGTGGTTCAGTAATTACAAGTTCAGGAACCTGATTTTAGTAACGTTGTGGTGTGTGTGTGTGTGTTTTTTTGAAAGCAGTTCTGGTTTTGGTTTTGGAACTGAAGTGCACTATCGCCACTAAGTCTGCTTAAAACACCTGTTTGTGCACAAAAGCAATCCATTTCTAGTGCACTTCTTTTTAAGTGAACCCGTTGATATATAAAAAGTAAGACAAGTTGGACGCCAATACTGTAGTAAGATTGTAGTCGCTATTATGGAGCGCAAATGTTGCATTTCATTTCATTGACGTTCCTTGAGACTCATTAAACATATTACTGCAGATCTGTTTCTGTCGAACGATCGATCCGAAGCATCGACTCCCTAATGGTTGGAAGTAGCCCTCAGGGCGGCACTGGGTTAGATATTTTGATGAGCTTTCTCTTTCTAACATCCCTCTTTTCTCCCCTCCTTCCTATCCTCAGTTTTTCACAGCTCGGTGTGATAGTCTGGCAGTTGTGTCACCCTCAGCAGGGCTGCGATTAACAAGTGGCATTTGACCTTAGCACTTCATCACTGTCACGCTCATTACGGTTATGAAGCATGTTATTTGAATTATTTTGCAAACACAGTTAATCGAACAGACACCATCTATTCAAGAAGTGTGAAAATCTCCTCTGGGTGGGTACATTTAAATAGACAGAAGTTGAAGTGATGTGAACGGGTGCATGCAAGAATAAATGAATGGTTGAAGTAGTACTAGATGTTGAAGCTCTAACCTGCCACTGAGACATACACTGAAATGCCAGGAAAAACTGCTAGGATAAATAAACTGGTGTCTGTAGTGCAGAACTGGATAAATACAACTGGGCATGGACTCCACAGGCTTGTGGAAATCCTTTGTAGGCAATAAACACTATACTTTATGCAGAACGGTCCACAATTCTGAGATCTGGTGACTTGGGTCCAAACCCCAAACTCAAACGAGTGTCTGCCTAACCATAATTTGGTGTCTATAGACGTGTGTTGTGGTGCATTGTCCTGTTGGATAAGATTGAATGCAGGACATGAACATGTGCAGGAGGCACACTGAGACTTTGTAGATGTTCCAGGGGTCCGATGGAATGCCAGCTGAACAAACCTGATACTGTTATGTGCATATATATGGCATTACTCTGTATTTTGCTTTCTATTATGTGTGTCTGTAACAGTTTTTCTGGCACGTTCCGTGGCAAGCCGTCCTGGTTAATGCACCACACGTCATGGGCTATTGGAAAAATTGATTAATGACGTTTGCACTCACATTTAGCCTGAAGTGACACAAAAGTGGCTAATTTATCTCATTTGGCAATATTTATTGGGTTTTTTTTTATACATGCATCATGTGCATCAGCGTTTCCTTGTTGTGGTGTCGGTGTCGCGCATTTGCTGATTTCCCTGCATGCCTCGACTAATTACTATCCCTTTCATGAGGTTAAAATGTGCACATTAAACTGGCAAAAACAGTAAAATGCAGCACAGGGGTGAAATTACAGCCAGCTCCAGCTCCAATGCTGAATTAACTTGCTCAGTGTTAATATGTTTCCACTGTAGGGAATATTTTGCCTTTGTGCATGGTTAATATTCGCCAGCTGGAAACTTTTTTTTCTTCTGATGCCATATTTAGTGAGTATTACTCACATCGCCACCTGTTCTGATGGTATCGATGGCACATAAACTACTTTTCTTTGCATCCCTTAGGATATGCCAGCTGTAGATTTTTTACTTTGATAAATGTACACTTTTACCAATAAAGCTTCACAGAAAAACTGTTACGGGAAGATTTTTTCGGCCAATGCTAATATATACAGAAAAGGGTTTGGATTAGGGAATATATAGGAAAATGATTCAGTCTGAGGAAGTTTGAAATCCTGGGATTTCATTTTCAGTGCCAGAGTATCACTTGCAATTCTGTTTTTGACCTGAAGGGGGCAGCATGGCTTACTCATATTTGCTGTGTAGGATAAAACCATGTAGATCAGTCAAATCATTTTGAGCCAGTAGAAAATAACTCCAGTGTCTGTTTATGCTGGAGATCAACAAATAATATTTTACTTGTTGGATTTTTCTTATAAAAAGGCAACTTTATGTAAACAAAATGAATACAAACTGCATCAGTGATGCTCTTGGAGGTTTTTCAGGATAGAGCACATGAAAAAAAATTGTACCAGTATTAATAAAAACCGTCCAAAAATGTCAAATAGTTGCTGCAAAAATATATTTAGGAATTTACTGTGCATTAAATAAGTCATCGACTTCTTTTCCAAGTTATATTAATTCAGATATGTCTTTCGTTCCACATGATATCACCTTCACTGCTCCTTGGTAAATAAAACTTTTGCATTCAGTGTACGTGCCTGAGAAGTAACTACAAGTGTGTTTTGGAGCACATTGTTTATAATCGATGCAAGCCTAAGAAACCCTGCAGAATATTATCAAAGAAATCAGACTTTATACAGAGTTATACTTTGCGTGTGCTGCAGCGAGTGGTTCAATGTTCACACAATTTCTGATCCCATTCAATGATGTGCACATCGATAGACAGATATCACACTACTTAATAGGAAAATTTACTATATCTCAAATGTCATACGATTCTGTCATACATGGGGACTGAATTCTGATTGGCCCAGGGTTCCTGTGATATACAGTCGAAGTGATGAGTTCATTAGCGAAAACGTATTAATTGATCCATTGAAATGATCTGAAATTATTATGACGGTTTAAGACCTGTCACCATCCTCAGCATGAGTGTTACATGCGCTCACGTTGACCTTTTCCCGTTAAAGAGGTGCATTACAAGTCATAATGGTCAATACTGTAGACATTCTATGTAAAAGAATGTATTTTAAATAAAAAAATATATAGTAGACCGATAAGTACTATGTGTTGCACATCTTATCCTCTGTGGCTTGCTACACTTGTCGCCCACTCAGACATCTAATGCACAATAATATCAATTTATGAGATCAAAAATTACATTAGTAAGTACATCAGTCTTCCAGACTTAATGAACGTGTTTGAGACAACAGCACCGATCAACCACATGGTAACATTCTCTTATCTAAATCAGCTCTGGAGCCTGCACTTAAAAAAAAAAATCCCTGCTACTTGTTGACTTGGCAAATGCTGTGATATGTTTATTTATTTTTTTTAATATAGGTTATATCTGAATGCAGTATGCAAGGACGGGTAGTGTGTCTGCATACATAGTATTAATTAAACAGTACGTAAAAAAATGCCTGCAAAGCGTACCATATTAGGAGACATTTTGAAGTATGTGTACACAGCATACTGTGGTCTGATAATTAGGTCTGTCCCATAATTCACCTGGAGCTACAAAGACGTTCAAAGATAAAGAAGAAAAAAGGAACGCAGCGAGTCGGCAACCCGAAATATAAAAATTAAAAGTATTATAATTATGTGCAGCTTATAGTAATGTTATAAGTAGCTTTGTGGAGATGCACTGGATTGAATACTGTATATAAGTATAATAAAATAAGTGTTCCATTTTTGGACGCAGCCATAATCGTGGCCAATTCCCACCCATCTTCCTCTATTATAAGACAGCTGTAAGTTAAAGGTTATCAGTTGCTCTCTCTGAGACACGTGAAGCCAGCCAACCACATCTATTTTGAACTGCCGCTAATGCTGCATTACAGGCCAATGTACTACATTTAAAGGAAAACGCTATCTGTCCTCAGCATATATGAGGTCACAGATCATCCACGATTGGCTAGTGTTGCCGTAGTTGATAGTACAGAGAGAGTATACCATCCATTCAAACCAAAGACCATGGGCAGTTTTGCTCCTCCCAGCCATGAATGCCACCGCAAATTAATACTATTTAAAATAGTATGTAATTGTTTATGTATCGTGGTGGTGAAACATAGCTTGAACTGTCTGGTCCAAATCCCACTTCACTACACATCTCCCAACCTGCTGATGTATAGTAATTAGCTTGCATGATGAGGGCAGAACCAGGAACACAGAACCAGGTATGTGGCAACGCTGACAAAATAATGTGAAATAAAGTGCAGCATCATAATCCGCCACATCACCCTCCAGCTAAGTTAGTAAACACTTAAAACAAGACAGACTTGAATAATATTTTATGTGTGATGTAACGAAAGAACAACACAGCTCACAGCATAGGTCAGTGACATGCTGGTTTCATTACTACTGCACGTAAGTAAAAGCTGTTTGTTGCCCACTCTCTGGTTTTGGTTACCTGAAAAACCTTGTTTACTTGGCTAAATGTGTACTTTTAGCATAATGTAAAACGGTTAAACAAACTAGTTAGAGTGAGTAAGGGTGTAGTGATACAATTCAATCACATTTTGATGATATCCTTGATACTGTAATACTGTAAAACAATATTTATAACATTTAAATGAAGAAAAATGAACAGTCGAAAAATTCGTAAAATTCTGTATAAAAACAATGCTACATAGCAAATAAACACTGTTAGTGTTAAAATATTCCATGATGCACATTGTCACATTTTACTGTCACAATGCATCAGTTTACAATTTACCATTACACCAGTACAAAACAGTATATGATTATTATACTTTGTAGCACCTTTTCTCCACCCAGATGTATATGATTTGGTTATAACCGGATAACTGGAGGTGAACTCGTGTTTTGTGCATGGCTGAAGCTGATTCACTGATTACACTCAAATCAGCACTGATTTCAGTGTCATGAATCAGATGCAGAACAACTCACTGTGACTCCTGGCACTCAAAACTGTATATTTTTTTTCTGATGAATAAGGGCCATTGTGCGTGTAAGTGTGTTCACGTGTGTGCGTGTGATATTTTACCAAGTGTATTGTGGTGAACCAAACATTTATGAGAAGTGATTCTTAAGAGTTTTCTCTTTTTGCCATCTTCACTGATTAGCAGACTCGGGCCATGTAAATATGCAACACTGAAGTGAGTCTTGCATTGGATGGACAATTTATTCCGACTTCATGAAAGCAAATGAGAGAATAAAGCTGCAGCCTTCTGTGACTGACCGTAACAGTCATCAAAATGCAGATTGTAGACTTTACATAGCATTAAATAATGTACAATGCAGCTGTGAGACAACACACACACACAGAAAGAGAGAGAGAAAGAAAGAGAGAGAGAGAGAAAGAGAGAGAGAGAGAGAAAGAGAGAGAGAGAGAGAGAGAGAGAGAGAAAGAGAGAGAGGGAGAGAGAGGGGGACAGCAAACAATAACAAAATAACAAAAACATAATACATAAGCAACATAAACTTGTACAGAAAATACCAAGCTGCCTAAGTTGTTGTTGAGGTTGTTAACTTGCAGGAGCATCACTTGGACACTTGTTAAGACTCGACAGCTCAGTCTGGGTATGGACAGCTCAGTGTGTGTGGGTGTATTTGTATATACAGTTTGTGTGTGTGTATGTGTGTGTGTATGTGTGTGTGTATGTGTGCAGAGAGACAAAAACAGGATTTTCTGATGACCAGGTCAGTCAGGTTTGTTTTCCATCTGAGGAAAACAACAGCAGGTAGATCTCATTTGCTCCCAGCATATAGACAGTTTAGGCCAAAACCAGCTCCTCTTTACCTTTGTGTGTTCATTCTCAAGCAAAGCTTTTTCTCTGCAGGCATTGCGGTGAAGAGCGTCTGAAATTTTTACATAATCACAGGACTTCTTACAAAGATTTTGTTATAAACATTGTATTTACATTACTGCTGTTAGCGAGTGTTCTAGTGTAGCCCCAAAGGTCACAGGGTGTATTACAGAGGGGTCTACCAGCATGCATATTGTGGTTAATGTGCAAATGTGTAATGACTTTGTGCATTGTGGTAACTTGCAACTGACATCATGGAAACTTAGCATTCTGTTAATTATGCACTGAATTGTGTCTGCGACATCCTAATCTGTACAACCCACAGTGTTGAAGCACAGCACCAGCTAATATAAAAGTGACAAACACATAAATACAGAGGAATTTGAGTACCTAAATTGTGATAATCGATAGTCAAAAAACTTTTTTTTTTTTAATTCAAGAAATACACCCGTATTTAGCCCCACCCTTGTTTAGCCATGTTGTTCGGAAACTGTCATAGGCATCACGCATGTGACGTATGTGGTGGTCAGCAACTCTAAAAGATGCACTCATGGCAATGCAAAATGACAAAAAAAAATCCTTTTGATGTCCAGTCACTCCCACTGTCACTGCAGATTCATCCTCTGCATCAGATTCAAAAGTATCATCGGAATCTGAAGATCCAGCACTGGGAAAGTCTACCAGTGACATCACATGCAGTGTCAGGAATTTCCATAGCGAGTTTAGGTTTTTTCGTCAATTTAATTAAAATCGTTAATTTTAAAGCAAATTCAGCTGCTGTTTTTATTTTAATTCATGTCTATATAAATTTCAGTATCTAAAACAATGCAAAATCACCTGGGGTGTCCGTTAGGTGGTGCTTAGCCTTTAAAATATGGAGATAGCATGATGGTCACACAATCGTGGTCGTGGAAACCAGCCACACAGCATGGCAAATCTATGGTGCCTGAGTCAGAGGCTGTGGAAATCGGGCATTTAAATTTTCTTAGGAATATTATGAGAATTTTCTTGGTCATTGAATAATAGTCAGTCTCGGCTTGCTGAAGTGGCTCCATATGCTGTAGATTGTAATCTTTGTAAGGACCCAGATAGCAGATGATTCTGGGCCAAATATGCTCCAGTTATTGCACTTATGGGCCTGTTATGGCAATGGCAAGTATAATGATGGCGGAAACGGGCCCAACTTCAATGGCCACATTTAACGTTTGTCATGACATGAAGACTTTGGGCCGCCAAGTGAAATGATTTACATTTTGGGACAAAACTGGCCCAGCTGCTGGCCCTCATAATTTTTGTGGTCGAGTTCCAGTACCTGAAGTCATCACCGTCATTCCATTTGCGGTACGTGAACCCGATGGGGTATAATGTGTGGGCCAGATCTGGGCCATGCTATCTGGGGTACACACTGTAAGCCCCATATTTATCTGGAGGAGCGGGATAGGTAAAAGTCACAGCATTGTCTCAGTGTGGATTGAGTTAAGTTTGTGTTGGAGAATATGATTAGAGTGACTGACCAGTCCTGTTGTCTCAGTGATGTTCATTAAGACTGATGTAGTTTCAGGTTTCAGAAAGCGATATCATCATGTCATAGATGTCTAAGTGAGTGATAACAGTGTATCAAAATCCATGCCACCCATGCCAGTGTGAAGTGGATAGCGAGGACACAACAGCGTGACCTTTAGTGTGAGTGGAAAAATTGACATGCTGAGTAAACAGCAATCGAGGATATTTAGAAAACCAGAAGGTATAATAGATTCAGTTGTATGAACATGCATATTAAAAGCATATAGCAGCATGGAAAGGTACCATCTGTGCAACTCATATAGTTAATAAATCATATAGGTGATGTTCCTGGGGGACGGTGATCTAAAACAACTAACAGGAGCATAGGTCTATAGTTGAATGAATCATTTTGGCAAAACAGAATAACAAGCTCAAGACATGTATGCTGTAGGTTTCTTGTGACAAGGGCTGCCAAATGCTATAAATGTAAAGGTATGTCATATGTCATATGTGGTTTAGTCACTGTGGGGATGAGACTTAATCTTGCTTGAGACAAAATAACATAGATTGACAGTCTTTTGAGATCTTGCCTTAATGGTCTGTAATCCACATCACATGCTGTATGGATATAATGAATATTCAAGTGCCAAATGCGGGGACTGTCTTCCGTTGCTGAGATGCAAGTGGCTCATGATAATGCATATGTCGAGTTATTCCCAGTGCAGCACGCCGTTTGTAAATGTTGGAAGGAAGCCAGGCCATACAGTTCAGGTGGAAATATTCAGCAGCAGTGTAACAGGTGCCCATAATGTGAGAAAGAGAAAATGTCAATGACATAAAGTTATGGCTCCAAACTTGCTTTCCAGTTATTTCTCAGCAAAGTATGAATTACCAGAATTTAACAGATGGATACCATGCTAGCCCAGAAAAAAAAAAAACACACCAGTTTTCTGAAGAAAACCGTTAAAACCAGTCACCCAAGAAACAGCAGGAAAGTGGAGACTTACTCGAATGTAGCCAGACCAGCACAGACTGGAAGGAGGCAGTGAGGGCTGAGGTTAGACCACTGAGTAACAGACATGGAGATCACTTAGCGCGGTAGTCCAGTTAATGAGCTAATATGATTAAAATTCAACCCGGTGAGATGCGAAAACGTTTAAGTAGTGGAGGGTAAAATCCACTGACTCAGGGTCACACACCAGGGTAAATACAGTCCTGTAAAATGAAGAGTAATGCGTCTGAAGTAAGAGCGAGATCTGTTTAATAATTAATGACTATCATAGTAAAATAAAAGGTGTTGCTAAAGTAAACTCAAGTACCAGAAAAACTGATACACCAGTCTAATACTTGGTAGGTCCCCAACAGGGCATGGACTTTACAAGCTAGCGGAAATATTCTGTAGACAATAAGCACCAGAACGGTCCACAATTCTGTTGTATACTGAGATGTAGGATTTCTGTGTTCCACAGCACATTTGCATGGCATTTTAGATGTGTTTGATCTGGTGACTTAGGTGTCACTGGCAGTGCGTGTCCTGTTGGAAGAGCCCAAACCCATCAGAATAAATGCAGGACATGAACGAGTGTAGCACACATAGGGTTCATTTGTCAGATACGTTCATAGGAGTACCAGGGGGTCCCATGGAATGTCAGTTAAAAACTGTTTTTTTACAGTCTTTACCAGTCATTCTGGTGCTTCAGTGTATAAAATTGTAATACTAGCAGCAACACTAATAATAGCAGGAAAAACAAATAGCAATTCCCCAAGCAGCAGCTGGCAAACACGACAGCGTTCACTCAACTGGAAGCAGTTAATGACATCTCAGGAACTCTGTCTCTATCTACAGCACTGTGGGCCATCAACATGAACTCACAAGCTTCTGGTCACAGAGACGGGTCCTAAACCAGCAAGAGAATCGTTATCAGAAAACCTGAGCACAGTGTGTGGTTTTGTTAAGCTCCCAGCTAAAACTGGAGAAAAGTCTAAGAGGCACACGATTTAAGTAAATATTTCCTTTTCCTCTCTAACGGAAGTTCTCAGTACTGAGTGTAATAAAATTATACACTCCAGGAATACAACATAAACTCACATCTCGCTTGTTTAAGGGCAGGTGTGACAGCGTCAGATAATGTTTATGCAAAGTTTATCTTGTAGAACAGTTTCTTCGGTCAAATTGCTCTCCTGAGCCAAAAAATGTCACACATGTCACTGGTGAAGTTTACACAGTGATATCAACAAGTTATAATGAGAATTAAACCTGCAGATGGAAGGGAAGGTGGATCAGTATTATTGTTCTTTCCTACTATGCCTGTGCTTTTTTGGGACATGATGCTAATACCAGTGCTTTGATATTCAATACTGATTCTCTGTTAACATAAAGTCTGAAAGTTCCACATTGGACCCATCCGTGCAGTGAAACACACACTAGGTGGTACTGAACACACTTGTCCAGGGAACAGTTGGGGGTTAGGTGCCTTGCTCAAGAGTCATATCAGATCGAACCCGGCGACCTTCTGGCCACAAGACTTGTATGTGAAGTCCACGGCTGCCGCAAATCAGCGTTCTGTCTGATATTCTACTGCATGCTGTGTGTTCACAACTATGATCTGTATTGTCCATGCAGTTGTATAAATACAGCAGTGAATTACAGAAGTAAAAAAACTGATGAGATCTGATCCACTGATATTTAACCAAATACTGATATGCCGATTGGTATATGGTTTAGTTCATCATTATAACTTAACTTCAAAGAAAATGACACATTTAATACCATTGTAATTACTACTGGATTAATGAGAGCAATTTGTGAGAAATAAAACATTGGCTGCAGATGTTGAATTAACATACGTTGAGAGGCAGGACACAAGTGTTTAGAAGTTCAAGAATAATAGTTAGACATGCGTGAATACCGATACTGTTATTGGGTATCAGCCCAATACCGTATTCATGTACGCATACTCAAACAAGGCTCCGATTCCAATATCCGATACGTTGTGCCTAGTGCACACTGCAGTGCTAATGAGCAGACTCAAAATGTCAGCGATTTGGAATTATTTCACAATCGGTGATGCTAACCCAACCAAAGCAGACCGCAAACTGTGCTCTATGAACAGTGGCAGACTTAGGCATGTGCAGCCGCCCAGGGCGGTGTCATGCGTTGTGGCGGCGAGCAGCATCGAAAAAAAGAAGATCAGTGATTTGTGCATCACGTCACTAATGAACACAGTTAATGAATCTAAGTGAATGAGGTGTTTTGGAGCAGAGCCCTGTGTAATCATGTTCACATCAGTCATGCAGATTCCCCTTGTCTATTCTCCTGTCACTTACACCATGTGTTCCTCTTTACATCATAACCACACCTCGGATCACTCTGTCTGATTCTGAGTATAAATAATCGCCTAAATAGTTCACTGATCATCTACTGACTAACTTGGTGCTTCGATTGCGTTAATTAAGTTAACTGTCATAAAACGCTGATATGTTTAAAGTGCAGTCCAGCACTGCAACATCAAAATGTGCAATGAACAGAACTTAGGCTTACTCTAATTGCATGATAAGACTGCAGCAGGCAATATCTGTGTCCTAAACCACATACTTCCCTTCTGAACAGTGTGAGAAAGCAATTTGTGAGAATGGGCAGTGTATCCAAATACATAGCATACATTAAGCTTAACCGGAAACTCCCTATATGATGCACTACAACAGGAGACATTTTGAAGTATGTGAACACAGCACACTTTGGTCCGATAATGTATTTAATAATTTGATTTAATTAATTCAACTGGAGCTGCGAATGCACTCATATTCTTTGGTTTGAAGCGGAAGAAGGAAAATGGTGGAAAGTTGAAAAATCCCAAGTAATGTTATGAGTAGCTTTGTGGACAAATAAATCTAGCCTGATTTGTTTTTTGAGTAACATGATGTTCGTAAGATGGTGGGCACAGTATGTTTGACATTCAGTGCATACAGCACACTTATATACTGAAAGAGCCTGCAGCTTTACTGGTTGAGCAGTGCCACTGGTTTTAGTATGTACTGCTAAAGTATACCATCTGAGATGCAGCCAATAACACAACAAACTAATAACACAACACTAACAAAAACAGAACTAGAACAGAACCACATGCTATCTCTACAGCAATTACTAAGTATTTGGGTGATCTAGATGTGGAATAGGGTATATTATGACATATATTTAAATATAATATTATTATTACATAGGCTAAATTTCTTACCGATTGCTAGTTTGCCACTGATAGGAGTGAGAACTGCAGTAAAAAGCCCTGCAGCCCCTGATGCAGAAAGTTCAGACGCTGCATTTTCTGCATTCGTTGCATTTACACTGCCTCAGTTTGTGCTGAGGGTCTGAATAGTGATACTTGCTAGACCAGAGCTGAAAGTCAGCACCGCTCCGCTTAGTTGAAGCAAATTCTGCTTTCTAGCAGGAAAAGATAAACAGCGCTTCATTTAGAGCCACTCGGTAATTCTGCACTCCCCACTTCACCCCACTCAGATGTGTTTTGTCTTAAGTGGCTCAACAGTACCAGCGAGGCAGCATAGAGAGATGATGAAGAAGCGCTCGTTTGTTGAGCCAGTGGAGAATAAAATAAAATATCTTAGGACGACTTCAACAAAATGACACAAGCGCCAAATAATAAGAATAATAAAATTGCTCTCAGTGATTGATGATGGTATATAGCAGGAAAGCGGTTAATATAAAGCACTTTGTCTCACATTGTTGTCAGACAATGCATAGTGCACTGACAGATACGATGCTGGCCTTCTGCTGTCTGGGACCTACAGTTTTTCATTTATTTACTATGTGAAGCTGTAAACTTGTGAGCGTAATGCGTGTCCTCGTCCCCACAAAGTTAGAGCATATTCCTTGAGCAGTGTCCACCTGAGAAGTAACTCATTATTATTATTATTATTTTATTATTATTTTCACCACAGAAGAAACCATACATTGCAAAACAATGGTGTCTGTCGGACTTTTTCCACTGCTATGTTATACCTGTAGTACAGAAATCTGAGCTGACTGTTGCCGAAAGGAATGAATTTGTTGATTATATACACTGGCTCCATAATGGTATGGGGTTTGTTTAGCTATGTGTGCCTTCATTCTGGCAAGTTACTCCAGTTCATGTGCTGTATTTTTTTGATGGGGTTGGCCTGTTCCAACCAGACAATTCACTGCCTCATGTGTCTAGAGACGCCAAATTATGGTTAGAGGAACACTCATCTGAGTTTGGGGTTTTGTAATTTACATCTAAGTCTCCAGATCTCATTGTTGTTGAACACATCTGGATGGATGGATGGATGGATTAATAGATAGATGGATGGATGGATGGATAGATCACTTTATTAATCCCAGAGGCAAATAATAGTCGAATCTGAGTTTCCCACATGGACTTGCAGAGATATTCTATAATAATAAACAATATTAAACAATAATCAATAAACACCATACTTCGTGTAATACTACGTGTTTACAGCGTGTTGTCACCCCAGTGTTTGATATAGTTGAGATCTGGTGACTTAGGTGGGGAACGGCAAAACCCCAAACTCAGATGAATGTTCCTCTAACCATAATTTGGCATCTCTAGATCTGTATGGTGGTGCATTGTCCTGCAGGACATGAACTGGTGTAACTCATAAAAAAGGAGGCACACATAGCATTCACCTATCAGATTCCCTTTGTAGACGTACCAGGGGGGTCCCATGGAATGTGAGCTAAACAAACTTTCATGCCTCATGCCCCAAAGCTCATGCCTGGCGGTGCTGAATCCTTGACAATGGTCCTACAAATACCTAGAAATTCTGCAGAATCTTGAATGTTCAAGCTATATAGTTTTTAGACATTTTTCTAAATTATTTCTGCTTATTTCCTGTTTAAAGAAAATAGACTTTTTAATTGTAATCTTTCAGGAGCAAGACTCACCTTCCCCAGTAGTTGTAACTCCATACACTTTCCTACTAGTGTCACTGTAGTTGCTAATAATATGCTTTATAATGAATAAAAAGGAGAATAAAATTACAATTCAAGGCTTTAAGGGCTAAAAACAGTTGATATCACTTCTGTATTTTGTAATGTGCTAAAAGTAAACCAACTCGGCTGCATCTGTCATTGTGTGTGTGTGTGTGTGTGAACAAGACACAAATAAGATACAAATAATCGACATCTCCCAACAAGTCACAGTTGTCTATAAGGTGTCTATTAGCCTTAGTCCACTGCGAACGTTGTGTGTGTATGTGCACGCATCTAGTTCTGATTGCATTTTTATCTCTTACTTTGAGACGACAGTAATAGCAACACCAAGTCAGGCGTCAGGCTCGGATCCGAATTCAATTATCATGCCAATCAAGCTCAAATCAGTCTCGATGTGCTGAACTCACAGCTCATGCAGAGGTCAGGCGACATTAAATTATGCACACTGGGCCTAATGTGAGCTGTCCAACACTCAAGACACACACACAGAAATGGAGATAAAGAGAGAGAGAGAGAGAGAGAGAGAGAGAGAGAGAGAGAAAGGGAGGGAGATCTGGGACAAGACGTACAGAGAGAAAGAGAGATGGATGATGTTTGCAGGGCAATGTAGGCACGTGGTAATTGGCCTTGAGATGTGACTGTGTGAAAGGATGCTGGACAAACAGATACACTCTAATTATCCTCAGCCCCTTGTTCAAATGAAGAGGGCAAACACTAATGAATCTCACACACAAACACCAAGCCTGCTTAATGAAGAGAGAGAGAGAGAGAGAGAGAGAGAGAGCAGGAAAAGCCAGACATTAAGGGTAAATAAGATGAAGTAAATAACAGGAGAGTCAGAGTAAAAAAAAAAATGTAGGCACCACAAGTGAAAAAGGGAGAAAATAGGATTAGAAAGAAAATGAGGGCGGGAAGGAGGCTAAAAAAAAAAGATTTATGAGCAGTTCTTGAGTAATTTATACTCTGCTCTCATCTCTGTATTAGGCAAAAAATAAAAATGAAGTAAGGAAATCTGGTGAAGGAGAAAAATAAGAGCATATGCATCAAATAGCGTGTTTATAGAAGTTCAGAAATGGCTGCAGCCTAGTAGGGGTCCAAGCACTCAGCATGCAATAATGCTAATTAAAGCTCGAGGGTCTCTTTTCTGTCGAATGATGAGCGAAGGAGTTGGGAAGAGAGTCTGTGCAATCAGGGAGAAATATGGCACGTCTTCTTCAATACAAACAAACGTACATGCTTTCAAGAGTAACCCCTGACCCTACGCCTCACTCTGAGCACGCGTCAGTTTAGCACCATAATGCTAAGCTGGCAGCGACTCAACAACTGATTCATTCACTGGCTGTAAGTTAGCGCGCACCACTTCCTTTTGGGAGAAAGGTGTGAACGAGCTGGAACACAAATCACAATTCATCCCCGCTTTATTATTTAATTTGATTTTGTTTTCTTTCGCTAGAGCCATTACAGCTTCTTTTCCTCCACGCTCATTAATGACTACGGCTGCGGTGTGGGCTGCCGGGTAATTGAAACAGCGTGACAGCGAAGAGTTTGCGTGGCACTTCAGGAACATTGCAAACGAGCGAGACGAAGTTGCCGGAGAAGTTTGGCACACGGACGAGTAGCGTTTGAAGAGTGACCTCCACTGTGCAAGTGTGCGTTCAGACCTCGCCAGCTTGGAGAGATCGCTTCTCTCTGCCAAGGATCTGTCTCTACATTCTCTCTTATCCCACTCCACCCTCTCTATATACATCGCTATAACCACTTCTGTTCTCTTTTCTCGCTGCTTGACTGTCCATCTTCCATCATCATTTTCTCTCTATATCATTCACATTCAATTCAGGAGACTTTTTTTGGCATGTGACTAATTTTGTTACAGCTTTGCCAAAGTATCTTTGGAATGGTGTGTGTGTAATATTCAGGGTTACATAAAAATCTATAAAAATGTTGAACTAAAATTAGGATAAACAAAGGTTGAGTGCTGTGTGTGCATGGGTGGGTGTGGGCATAGATGATTTTGTTTTATGATGTGTGTAACATCATCAACAAGAACAGCAAAACATAATAAAAGGCTTATGTAGAACTTGCCCGGATCTGGCGGGGGGTTGGGGTGGGGGGCAGCCCCTATACACAGTGTCTGTGGAGCAGTTGGGTTGGGTGCCTTGCTCAAGGGCTCTTCGGTTACTTGGGTGGCACAATGGAACTACATTGGATCTGGGGTTGTGGGTTCGATCCTTGCTCTGGAGTTATGAGGTGTTCTCCCTGTGTCCATATGGGTTTTCGCAGAATGCTCCAGTTTTCCACCCGCCTCCCGTGGAAACACACATGGTAGGCAAATTGGATGTGCTAAATTGCCCTAGATGTAAGTGTGTGAGTGAATGGGTGTGTGTGTGTGTGGTACCCTGCGATGGATTGGGGTTATTCCTGTCTTGCCTCCAGTGATTCGGGTGGGCTCCAGAGTAATCACGACTGACAGACTGACATCAGTTATATATTGTCGGCACACGGGATCGAACCGGCAACCTTTCGGTAACAAGACTGTTTCCCTAACCTTGAGCCACAGATGCCTCCAAAAGTAAAGTACGTAAATGCTACAGTATATAATGTTGTATATAAAGTAAAGTTTACCACCTTTCTTCCTGCAGAAAATGAGGTTATAGGTGGTTTAAATGAGGACAGGACACAGTTTCACTACACAACTTAACTAGAATTAGATAAACATTTCTTTTTCTTTGTTTTTTTTTTATTATTACTACATTAGTGTGGTAATAGTACCTCTTCACATTGGGTGGCGTCACATCGTGAATGTTTATACCAGCAGTGTCTTGTCTCTTTCATCATGAATCGCGCAGCCTTCAAGTGCACTTACAGTGCTCATCACACTAATCTACACGCTATACTAATCCCCTGAGCTCACCACGCTGATGATCTTATGAACATCGTACGATAATTACATGCCAATGCCCAGACAGCTGACAAAAACTAGATAATAGCGTAACATAATAACATCCAGTCAGCTACCTCAGTCTTAATCAGACAGTATGGCTTAGCTCAGCCTGTCGGTTTTCACGAGACAGAAATCAAGCAGGTCTGTATTACAGATGCATTGATAATACCTGTGATTTGCTCAGGAAATGCTTTGTGGCAAACATAATTGCTGAAATGATATTATCCTATCGCCAGCCCTTAGAGTGTGTTAGTCTGGTTTTCTCTGTATGCGGTGTCTTCTGTCTGTCCTCTGTCTTTCTGTTTTCTGTATCTGTTCTTGACCACCTCACTGGGTCCTTCTTTTCCTCGATCCCTTTGTTTTGCTCCCTTTCTCTCATTCCCAGTCAGCATCGTGTTCAGGGTGACAGGTGAAGACAGGCTCCTCCTGCTGTGTCTCTCGCCCCCCTTCCTCCCTTGCTCACTTCATGAACATAACCACAGGCCAAATCTTCCATTAGTGTCAGAGAGCATCTGCGTTAGCCACATTAGCACTCGTCTCCTGGTGATTAATGCATTAGGGCACACGTGAGTAGGTCACATTAGCGTTGGCCCATCCTGCCCACCATTGCCCCCATGTGTGCGTTTGCGGGCGTATCGACGAGGCTTCGTGTCAATAATGAGAGAGTGGGAATGAGGTCATCAGTCGAGTGGTTTAGATGTCACACCACAGCAGCAGCCACCTGATCGATACGAGCAGATGCTTTACTCGCGTGTTAGCTGCAAAATGTGTCTCTTAAAGCCCAGTCACACAAGGTTTTTGTCGATTATCTTAGCCATGATCAATGATTTTACTTACAGTGTGGATAGGTTTGGGTTTGCGTCATCAAACAGTCCTCGCATTCCTCAGTGTAAACTCCCTGCTGTTTTGAGGACAGAATAAGGGACTTTATCGGTGTTATTGAGTCTGTGCTTCATTAGGAAGATGCATTTCATTTACCCTGATTATGAACTAGAGCCATCACTGCCAAAACTCCTAATGACTTGGTGCCAGATACCACAGCAAACCGTACACTGATAAGCCAGAGGGGATTTGGCAGGTGGTGTTAAGGCTGATTGGTGTCGGTGCACATATGGGTTAAATGCAGAGGTCACATGCGAGCACATGTGTGCAAGCACAGTTTCACTTCACATGAAATATTCATGTTTGATGAGAAATAGTATAGCAGATTCTCTTCGTCATGCTGCCTCATGAGTATTTCCTGGGAAGTTTTTCTGCCAATTTAAGTGTTATCAGCAGTTTGGGGGACTTTTATTCAAAGTAAGAGGATTAACTAGAGGAGTAGGCTAAAAAAAGCAAAGGCAAAATTCTGTCCTGAATATAGCAACTGAATCAAACATATCACATGACAAAATGGAGTAAGCACTAATTTTATGGTGAAATAGTGAAATGGTGTCCAAAAGGTATTCTTACCTTGCACCCAGTCATTCCAGGTGGGCTCAGGACAAACCGCAACCATGACTGACTGTCTTTCTGAAATGGCTAGAAATGATTCTATAGAAAAATACATAGTATTTGGAGTTTGGAGGCCGGCTGAGATGTTATAACCATCTTTAAATATGATCAGGTCTGAATCTAAATTTAATAATCCCTTGTTCTCCTGTAACCACAGGTCACGGCTAAATTGCGGAGCTGCAATTCCATTTCCAGTACTTTGCTCCCACACTGTCACGTAAACTGTACATTTCTGGTGTAATTATGTCTTTACTCAGTTCGGTATTTTTCATACAGGCTGCATCACGTCATGTTCGAGCTGTAAAGCATTTGTCTGAACATTGCAGGCATTGAGAAGTGTCAGACAGAGAGAGATTAGGAGTGCCATCCACCTTGTTACAGTAAAGAGAAATCTCTGTTTCACTCTCGCCTGCATGCTGCTCTAATAGCCATCAAACACTAAGCTGCGATCGGCCGGCTGAGGAGGATCCGCAGGGAGGAATTGCTCTGATAGTCCATCTGATACAGTAAACATGAGAAATGCTCCTGAGAATGGAAGCTGGTGTGCTTTCGCTCTCTTCTTCTCTCTTCTTCTCTCTTCTTTCATGTTCTATGCTTCACTCTTGCACTTGCTGCCTACTTCTTTCGCACTCGTTCGCTATCCTTCTTGCTAAATTTAGATCATTTCAACTCAGGGTGCATTACGAACATGACCAACACACTGTAGTCCAACAATATCGGATCAGCACTAAGATCAATGTCGTGAAAGTTATGGCCTTTGCTGGTGAAGGATTGACAGTCTTCATTCTTATAGTTTAAAATTACTGAAGAAAACAATCAATGAGTCTTTTATTGGTTTCTGTGATGGACCTATTACATTTCTTACAGTACAAATGAGAAACAATTCACAAAGTAAACAAATCATCCACAATACAAACAGGTTCTTTAATTTTATTAATCTAGTTATTCAGCCTGGGCTAGATAGCTAAATATACACTGAAGTACTAGGAAAACGCAAAAATACACAGCAATGCCACTTATGCGGATCATTGGTTGCATCTGCCAGTGTATATATAAAGCAGTAGATCTATGAAATCTTCTACACCTGTTTCAGTCTTGAGGATAGCAAGTTATTATAACTTAACTGATTTTGAATCCGGTTCAATAGTTAGAGCTTGTGAGATGGGTAGAATCAAAGTTTGAATTTTCATGCACAACCTATTCAAGGGTGTAGCGTGTCTACAGGAATTTCAACAGCAGTGCTTACAACAGCAGCGTGCCTGTAAAAAGACTCTGGGTGAATGTAACTAGCGTTGGCTGGCAGGAACCGTGTTTCACAATTTCATGCTGCCTCAAGTAACACAAGATATTCATTGCTGTAAGGAAGGAAGGGCAAACCTCCGTGTGGGTGGGTTTAACAAGAGTTCCTGGATTTAGGGTTTAACGTCAGTGACTAATCATTGGAGCTAGCTGCACTTGTGAATACTAGGGGTGCTGAAAAATCCTGAATCGATTCAAAATGCTCAAAAATAGTTTTTAAAATGCATTTACGTTTTTTTTTTCGCTCCTACTCCCGAGCATATTGCATATCCCATTACATGTCCACTCGGCCACTGTAGAAGAAGAAGGCCGTCTAGGCCACCATACAAGAAGATAGCTAACCAGCTCCCTCCCCAACAAATCCAAATGATATGGTCAATGTTTCCAACACCACATGTACTTTACAGTTGCTGTATTTCATCTTAAACTTTCACGTAAATAAATGAATGAATGAATGACAGATTTCAACTTTTCACTAATCCAAAAAGCCAATAGCAATGCTACAGAGCTTTTAGTAGTGATTGCTTAGTGTGCGGCTGTTGTATATAATTTGTATATATTTCAGATTGTTTCTTCATTAGTTATTGAATGAAAGTCATTAATGCTGTTTTGAAATGTATCTGGGCTTCACATACCCACATGCCCTCACTAACACCCCCATTTCACCAAGCTTACCTTCCTTCCTCCCCTACTCTTACAACCACCAATCACCACTGGTATATATATATATGTAACAGAGTAATTGAATTTGACCAAAACAGGTGAATCAAATATTTCAATAGATTTTGTTTTAGAACGATTGTATCCTGAATTATGCAGGTTTCCAACACACCGCAGTTCCCACAGCTCAGTTCTGCTGCTGTTTACATAAACCAAAGCTGCCGGAGCTCGACTACCCTCTACAGCAGTGGATCTCAAGCTTCTTGTAGCTGGGGATCCCTTTAACTGTAAAATAAATTCCACAGGCCCCACAGTATGGATTAATTTCATGAATGTTATTTAAATTGGTCAAACAAAATTGTAAGGCTTTCAGTTCCTGAACCTTAGACCAGTATAGAGTTAAGTTTAATTTTAGAGTTTGCTTTGGTGCTTGAGCTTCCTGATATAATAACTTCGGCTGTGAGAGACACCACCATAACAAAATATAAGTGAAACGATAAAATAAAATCAGACCCCATGACTACGCATCACAGACCCCACTTTGCCAAAAGTACTAGACCGTTTGACTGAATAGACACAACAACTTATAATAATGTAATAATAATAATGTGTTTTCTTTCTCCATTTCTCAGTCTGATGCTCTGCTTTGTTTCATCCTCAGAGCTAAAGCAGCATGGGTCTGTAATGTGGAATATGAGATGTGTGGTGTGTGTGTGTGTGTGTGTGTGGTTTGAGACAGAGCTTTGTTAATTGTAGTGTTGTTCAGTGGGGTGTCTTGTTTGTGTGAGAGAATGTGATAAGAGAGAAGGAGTGATAGTTACGTTGGATGTGAATCAGTGTGTGTGAAGAGTCACAGTGCTTTTCTCTGCCCAAATGTTGGTGAAAGGAGAATGAATGACCTCTTTATCAGGCAAACCTGCTTGGAATGTATTAACCACGAAATCCTGCTGCATTGCATCTCAATCAGATTCTCTCTCTCTCTCTCTCTCTCTGTCTCTCTTTCTCAATCTCTCTCTCTCTCTTTCTCTCTTTTTTTATCTCTCTAAACACAAGAAATGAAATCAGGAAGGTTTATTGTCAGAGCAGTCCTAAAATGCAATCTGACCAGAGCAGACTGAGTGATAGTGAGCTGATAGAGAAACAGACAGTGAGCTGAATGAACGTAACCGCTGCATCACATTTCCCAGTCATCCTCTACATAACAGCAGTGTACTGTAACACCACAGTAATGATACCACAAATCCTCATCGTCTGTTTTCATCCAATCAGTGCTATCTCTCTCTCTCTCTCTCTCTCTCTGTTTGTGTGTGTGTATGGGTGTCAGTGCTGTCATACACACTCCCTCAGGCTATGGCATGCTGTTACCCATCTCTCTCTCTCACTCTCTCTCTCTCTCTCTTCCCCCATCTCCCTACAATTCAATGGTTCCCACCATATCATAGCTTATACCCCAAACTATTCTATTCTATTCTATTCTATTCTATTCTATTCTATTCTATTCTATTCTATAATAATCAATTCTTCTGCATTCTTTTCTGTTCCATTATGTTCTGTCCTATCATTGTATAATCTAGTATGTTACATTCTATCTAATTCTGTTCTATTTTATTGTATTCCATTCTATTCATTTATAACATTGGTTTCTATTCTATTCTATTCTATTCTATTCTATTCTATTCTATTCTATTCTATTCATTTATAATCTATGTTGCTATGGTCTATTCTATTCTATTCTATTCTATTCTATAATAATCAATTCTTCTGCGTTCTTTTCTGTTCTATTATGTTCTGTTCTATCATTGTGTAATCTAGTATGTTACATTCTATCTAATTCTGTTCTATTTTATTTTATTCTATTCTATTCATTTATAACATTGGTTTCTATTCTATTCTATTCTATTCTATTCTATTCTATTCTATTCATTTATAATCTATGTTGCTATGGTCTATTCTATTCTATTCTATTCTATTCTATTCTATTCTAAATCATTCAAATTATAAAAAGAAAAAATAGTCACATTGCCATGTATACAACACAGTAAAATAAAAACAGAGCATTGGTCAAGGGCCCAGAAGTGGCAGCTTGGCAGTGTTTGGGCTTATACTAATAACCTTCTGATCAACCATCAACACTGCCCCTAAATCAGCACTTTCGACTGTAAGGACCTGGTCTGTCCATTTCCTTTTCCTGCCACACTCAGTTACTGTGTGCACAAGTGCTGCTCTTACCATACACACAAACTGTTTTCATTTGGATTAACACTGAGGCGATCTCCCTGCTCCTGCATGTACCCACAGACTCTGCTGCACTATTAGAAGCCTAAGACATCCACAGCTGCCTGGATGGCTATCAAAGACAAGCTGAGGAAAACAAAGAGCAACAAGGAAAAACACACACACACACACACACAGAGATTGAAGCCCCCCTTGAATTTGTAATAACAGTGTGTCTGTCGCTTCAGAAATTACAGGGCTGTGGAATCACAGCATTGAGGCGCAAAGCTCAGGATCCGCTGCATCGGAAACACGTTGAAAGCTCATGCTTTGGCTGTGATGCACTTGGTGATAAAAATCTGACACGGTAATAACACCGGTGATAACAGCTTGTACCGATTCAGACCTCACGTATTTGATGTGATACAGCAAACAGTAATTTGTGTTACCACAAACTGAGATGGAGAAAAATATATTTAGCTAATGACACAATACAGTCACAGTGTTATTAGAGGAAGAAACACACAGCTGGTCAGTCTCTGTTTGAACAGACATTATTTGTTTAGACCTACAAACGCATGTCTGGCTTCCGAAACTCTGGCATTCAGCCATTGCTGTGAGCAACAGCCTTCAAATCATTTCAGTTGTTTCATGCGAAACTCTTTCGCATGTTCAACAGTGACACAAATGGTGTGTTGGACCTTGGCATTAGTGTCAGAGGGCAGAGCATATACAGCTGCATAACACCCCCCCCACACACACACAATATACAATTACACTGATCAGCCATAGCATTAAAACCATAAACCCACTGACAGATGAAAGTGAAAATGAACTATTTGCCTACTGTGCTTAGACACAGAGAAATGTGACCTTCTTATTTAACCCATCCGTGTAGTGAAACACACACATACACACACACACACACACACCAGTGAACACTAGGGGGCAGTGAACACACTTGTCCGGAGCCGGGGGCAGTCCCAAACCATGGCACCCGGGGAGCAGTTGGGGGAGTGAGGTGCCTTGCTCAAGGGCACCTCAGTTGTGTCTTGCACTGTGCAGGGATCAAACCTGGGACCTTCTGGCCACAGCTGTCCTCAGTGAAGTGTATAACAATCATTATCTTATTTCAGTGGCACCTATCAGGGAGTGAGTTATATTATGTAGCAACTATACAGTCAATTCTCAAATCTCATGTGTTGAAAGCATAAAAAAAGGGGAAATATAACGATCTGAGCAAAAAGATGACCAAAAGATGATGGTCTATTGATTAGATCAGAGCACAGCAGGTCTTTATGGGATGTTCCCAGAATGCAGTGGTCAGTACCTACCAAAAGAGGTCCAAGTAAGGGCAACCAGTAATTCAGCAACAGGGTTCATGAACTTGGTTCACTCATGTATA